>BJCO01813325.1:0-32353 GCA_018326465.1 Flaveria floridana
TCATAGTATTCATTATTATTCTTTTGTAATCATTACTTTATAGTTAATGAAATACGTTTGAATAATTATTGATTTAGCATTCATTGTGTTTCTGTGGTTGTGTTCATCATTAATCATCAAACCAATTAAACGTCAATTAGTGATAATTCCGCGATCATTAAATTGATTTATTTTAATACTGATAATTCCTGAATTGCGATCCTTGGATTCACAACCTTTAAATCACTTTTTGCTTGTTTCCAAAGATTTAAACAATCACGTCTAAGAGTGGTGCGTCTTACATGAGTGTAGTGTGGTTGAAGAGTTTCTTGAATCAATTTTGTTAACCGAGGGTTGTCGAAGTGATTGAACGATAATCCTTCTTGAATTACAAACTTTGTTATTCTATCTCGAACCATATCTACGTTGAAGTTCCATAAACCAACATCATTTCCGATTGATGTTTGCCCTTGACTCGGTGTACTTTTCAAAGACTTGCACCATTTGGTCATATGATTTCTCAAAGTCGAGTTTGAATCCGACTTGAAAAACAAACCACAAGCCTTGCATCGAGCTTTATGTTGACCATTCGACATTTCGCATAAGTCGAAATTACATCAAATCTCTTGGTTTCTCGTTGTTGAAAGATTTCTAACAACGGTAGCGACACTTGAGGATCCACCGGTTGGAACGGAAGATTCAGAAGCCATTATATAAAATTCAAGAGATTGAGAGAATAGAAAGTTGAGAGTGAGGAGCGTTTTTGCGTTTTTAAGCATGTTTTTGAGCTTTTGAGTGTTGTGACTAAACCATTACACCCACTACCTATTTATACTATCATATAAGGGCAAAATGGTCATAAAAAGTTGAAAAAAAGGGTCACAAAACACCCCCCAACGGTCATATAGCCGTTTAAAAAAACATTTTTTAACGGTAAAAACCGGTTTGGAACCGTTTTTTTGGACTGGTTCCAAAACCAGGTTGGATCAAAACCGGTTCCAAACCGGTTTGGGTGAGAAATAGCAAAACCGGTCCCGAACCGGTGGGTTTTTTCGGGTTGGAACCGGTTTGGGGTAATACCGGTTCCAAACCAGTTCGGTTCCAAGTCGGGTTGTCAGGTCGGGTCCTGAAACCGGTTCAGATGTGCACCTCTACTAGTGAGACATCATTCTTCTCTGCACCCGATACATGCAACAACAAACAAAAGTCCAAAAAGACTAGTGTTCATGCTTCGCATGAAACAACACCTCAAAGCGAACAAAATCAACATTATCATGCTTCAAGCTCAAGCAAGCAACAACAGACAAATTCACAAAACATACACATGTTTGATAAACCCATGGATGCTCTCACTATCATTCTTCAAAGTGAAGAGCAGAAGGCAGCTTATGCAGCTTTTTCAACTAGCTTTGAAGCTTATCTAGGTGCCAATCTCATACCATCTCAGATCATTCAATAAGATTTGGATGAACTACCACCAGACACGGTTGAAGAAATGGATCTTCAGTGGCCTATGGCAATGATTGCCTATAGATCAAAGAGGTTTCAACAAAGGAACAGGGGATTAAGCATGGATAAGAAAACAAAAATTGGTCTTGATAAAATCAAGGTGAGATGCTACAACTGTCAACTCTATGATCATTTTTCAAGAGAATGCCAACAACCTAGAGTTGATAGACATAACAATCCATCACAAGCTTCAAGTATCTATCAAACAAACAGACAGATCCCACTTCTAATCAGTATCCTTGCTGCACCAACTCCACCACAAATCACACAATACAGTCCAAATTAGCAATCCAAATCATCAGCCATGATCATTAAGAAGGATGGTGAATGTGACTTGAGCATGTATGAAGATGAAATTCATTCTCCAGATCATGCACTCATGGCAGACATTGAAGACAAAATTTTCAAAAATCCCAAAATAGGTAAAGGAGAACCTCTACACACAAGCATGCATAGATGAAGTCAATAGATACAGAGAACATGCAGATAAAATTTCTAAGAAAGTAATTGAAACAAACATTTTAAATGAAAGTCTTAAAGCAGAAAAAAAAATAATATGGTGTAAAGATACTTTCATTACAAAATGATTTAGTCAAGTTAATGTCTGAAAAGTTAATTGTTGCAGCTCAAGTTGAGCAACTCTCTGTATCCTTGACTAACTCTAAAACATTACAGGCTGAAACTGAAGTGAAACTTCAGAAGTTTCAAGTAAGTAACAAGAAGTTTGAAGAACTTCTTGCATAACAAAGGGTTTTCAAAGACCCTTCAGGTTTAGGATATAACAAAGTAAATCCACCATACAATGATAACTATATTCCTTTACCTGATTCCATGACTAACATATAGGGTGAGTTACTTGACCCACATGATAGAACAGATGATTCAAAACCATCATCATCAACATCATCAAAGTCATCATTAACTGCCAAAACACCTTTGATAAAGTTTGTTAAAAGTCAAGCATCACCACAAACTAATTCAACAGATTTTTATCAAGGAGAAAATAATGAATTTGATGAACTAATATCTAATGAAGATGATGTTGACTTTTTAGATGATGAGCACATTCAACCAATTACTGAAACCCATAAAGTTTCAAGTGTGGTTGATAATCCAACCATCCAAACAAAGCAGACTAAAGGGTTTGATATCTGCTCTAGTGGAAGAAAAGTTGGATCATCCACTGTCTCTCCTAAACAATCAAATAAAGCCCTAATTCAGCAAAAACAAACAATAGTAACTTTTGATCTTCCTTCAAAATCAAATTTAAAATCAAAAGTTATAAACAAACAAGGCAATACAAATTTCCCATACCGTGAATGGTGTGATCAACACACTCGCAGCACTGAAAAATGTAAATAAGGGTAATATTGCAAGTATTGTCACATGAACAATCACAGTACTGAAACTTTCCATTTTCATAACTATTGTTCAATTTGTAAAAGGAACAATCACAGTACTGCTAACTACTTTTTCAACAAGAAAAAAAAAAGCAAAACACTCGCTCTCTAGTTGAAAAATCAATTGAGAAACAAACAATTATGCCTAATAGGAACAAGATAGGAGTACCAAGACAAATTCCTTATCAAAAGGTTATTTTAAACAATGACAAAACCTTTTATGACACCTTTAAACAAACACCAAGGAGACATAAGTCTCAAAACAGACCACCATCAGACATTAGCACTAGTAAGAGAAGAGCTCAAAGTACTTCTCCTAATAGAGCTAAACTCACTCAAAGGAAATCTAGTGTACCAAGAACTCCTAAACAACTAGACAATGCCATCTTAGAAGAAATTTGCATTGTGGGAAAAGACGGAAAACCCAAGACCATCTTGTCTTGGGTCGCACCATCTAACTGATTTTTGTGTTTTCTCAGGGACATCAAAGAAGGCCTGACAACATCTTGTATGTTAATAGTGGATGCTCCCGACATATGAAAAGAAATTGTTCCCTCCTTCGGGATTTTAAGAGCAAACATGGAGGAAACATAGCTTTTGGAGGTGACAGGACAGGTGGAAAGATAAATGGTGAAGGAACAATATCAAATGGATTAATTAGATTTGAAAATGTCAACTACTTCTCCAGTCTTCAGTTTAATCTTCTAAGTGTGTTTCAAATCTGTGATAAGGGATACACCACCTTATTTGACTCCAACAACTGCTACATCCTCAAGACAAGTTTTCAAATACCAAAAGATTGTCCTTTTGAAAATTCCATGTCATAATAACACATACATTGTTGATATGAACACTGTTTCAACAACCACGACTGAAACGTGTTTATTATCAAAAACATCAGAAGATGCTTCCTAATTATGGCATAGAAGATTAGGACACTCTAATTATAACAGAATTAATCATCTTGTAAAAGGTGACTTAGTAATAGGTTTACCATGCACAAAAGAAATTCTTCTGTACAGACCACTGTACTGCATGTCTTAATGGCAAACAACATAGAGTGTCTCATAAGTCTAAATTGGTAAACACTAACAACACACCACTCAAATTGCTTCACATGGACCTTTTTGGCCCAACAAACATTCTAAGCATAGAAAGGAAGCAATACTGTCTTGTTATAGTAGATGATTACTCCAGATATACCTGGGTGTTCTTTCTACTGCACAAGTCAGAAACACCAGACATTCTCAAAACATTTATCACTAATATTGAGAATCAATTGGATCTTAAAGTTAAATCTGTAAGAAGTGATAATGGTATTGAATTCTAGAATGACTCTATTTCTTCTTTTTGTGTTGAAAAGGGAATTAGTCATCAGTTTAGTGTAGCAAGAACTACTCAGCAAAATGGAGTAGCTGAAAGGAGAAGCAAGACATTGATAGAAGCAGCCAGATCCATGCTAGCTGACTCTCTACCGCCCATCTCTTTCTGGGCTAAGACAATCAACATAGCTTGTTACATTCAAAACAGAACATTAATAATCATAGAACATACAAAAACTCCATATGAATTAATGTTTAAAAGAAAACCTTTTATTGGATTTCTTAAAGATTTTGGATGTTATGTTTCAATCTTAAACACCAGAGAACAATTATCCAAATTTGCTCCAAAAGCAGATGAAGGATTCTTTTATGGATACTCTAGAAGCTTAAAAGCTTCTAAAGTATACAATCCAAGACATAATATTATGGAAGAATCAACTGATGTCATTTTAATGAACATTCTTTCACAAAGAAAGTCATTGGATCAGACTGGTTGTTTGATATTGATTCATTTACAAAATCATTTGACACATCTTATTTTGATGTTTTAGGTACAACAGAAGATATTGAATATCCTATGGTACCTCCTCCATCAACCATTGATGTTCCATTAACTGCTGATCCTCCAAGGAGAACAATCACATCTCCTTCAAGCACCACAGTTACACCTCCTCCAAAACAAACAAAAATATCTAATGTCATAACCACAACCACACCATCTTCATCAACACTTGTGACTACTCAGCCACCCAACCAACCAAAGTCACATCAACCACGCACAGTTGAAGAAGATGATGATTATCATTCCTTAATAGACACACGTCATGATGATGAAATCTTAGATTTCTTTCATGACTCACCTCAACACCTGATCAAACAATCACCAATCTTGATTCAACAATCCCTGTTGATCAGATTGAAACAACAAGAATTCACAAAGATCGCCCCTTAGAAAACATCATAGGTGAACTAAATACCCAACTGACAAAAAGTCAATCAGACATAGCAAACATTTGCTTGTATTCCTGTTTCTTATCCCTAATTGTATCCAAAAACATCATAGAAGCACTAAAAGATAACAGTTAGATAGAAGCAATACAGGAGAAATTACAGCAATTCAGAAAGCAAGAGGTATGGAAGCTGGTTGATCTACCTGAAGGTCAATATGCCATAGGCACAAGATTGCTATTCAGAAACAAAGCAGATGACAGAGGTATTGTCATTAGAAGCAAAGCAAGGCTAATTACCCAAGGATATACTCAAGAAGATGGTATTGATTATGATGATGTCTTTGTTCCAGTAGCTAGACTTGAAGCCATCCTAGTATTCTTTGCATATGCCTCATCTAAAAACTTCACTTTCTTCTAACTGGATGTAAAATGTGCATTCCTCTATGGAAAGATAGATGAAGAGGTATATGTTGCTTAACCACCAGGGTTTGAAGATCCAGAATTCCCTCATAGAGGCTACAAGTCAGATAAGGCTCTATATGGTCTTCATCAAGCACCTAGGAAGTGGTATGAAACTTTATCCAAGTTTCTACTACAGAATGGGTATACCTGAGGAATAATAGACCAGACATTGTTCTTAAAGCAGAAAGAACAAGACTTGTTAGTAGTCCAAGTCTATGTGGATGACATCATCTTTGGCTCCACAAACATCTAACTTTGCAGAGAGTTTGAAACACTTATGCAATCAAAGTTCCAAATGAGTTCAATGGGAGAGCTTACCTTCTTCCTTGGTCTTCAAGTTCAACAATCAACTGAAGGAATTTTCATCAGCCAAATCAAGTATGTTCATCAGATATTGAAGAAATACAATATGTCTGACTGTACATCAATCAAAACATCATTTGCAACCAGTTTGAAGTTTGGACCAGATACAGAAGGCATATCAGTTGACCAAAAACTTTATAGATCAATGATAGGCTCACTGATGTACCTAACAACAAGCAGACTAGACATCATGTATGTAGTTTGCATATGTGTAAGATACCAAGCAGATCCCAAAGAATCACACATCAATGATGTGAAGAGAATCTTTAGATACTTGAAAGGCAAACCAACACTTGGTTTGTGGTATCCTAAAGATGGAGATTTCTCTTTATATGCATATACAAAAAGTGATTATGGTGGATGTAATAATAACATAAAATCCACTTCTGGCGGTTTTCAGTTTCTTGGATCAAGATTGATCTCCTAGCTATGCAAGAAACAAATAAATGTATCTGTGTCAACAGCTGAAGTAGAATACATAGCTGCTTTTGCATGCTGTTCTCAAGTGGTTTGGATTCAAAACCAAATGATTGACAATGCCTTTAATTTTCTTAAAACAACCATACACATTGATAATACTGCTGCCATGTTTATAACTGACAATCAAGTTCAACATTCTAAAACAAAACACATAGATATTAGATATCACTTTCTGAGAGATTGTTCAGAAAAGGGTCTAATAAAGTTGATCAAGGTCCACACAAACAACCAGTTGACTGACCTCTTTACAATACCATTTGATTCAACCATATTTGAATTTTTAGTTCAATCACTTGGTATGATCAACTATGAACCAAACAAGTGATGTTTTCAAAACATTAATTCACACAAGCTTGATTTTTGTCAAAGTCCAAGTATAACACAAGCATCTTACAAAATCAAGATATCATACAATCATTCATGTACTTCCAATAAGAACTAATTTGGAATCACATATAACAATTCATGAGAAATGATAGTACACTAGATTAATCATTCACTAGAGTCATTTTTCACTAATAAAGACTGATAATACTTTGTTTAATATGTGGATAGGCTCAGCACGGGACATCTAACAACACATACAACAGTGAAGAACTAAATGCTCATGATTGTGTAGTAAACAACATATCTTGGTTTATGGTAAGTATTGGTCTATCCAATATGGATATTGGTAAAGTAACTACAATACACTAAGTGAAATAGTTTTTAAATTGCTCAATCATACAATTGTCTTCTCTGTTATGATTATTATAGACCTGGAGTACATCCTGGCATTCTTTGTTGTGCTAAGCACAGACTGAATGACCAACAACATGATCCAAAAGATTCCCAATGAGGAACACATCCATTAAGGATGAACAATCAAAAGAATCCCAAAATGGATCACCTTCCAAAGTGAAGTGCAAAAGAATCCTAATGAGGATCAATCAAAAGGATCAAATTGAGCATTTATACTCCTAAATAACTTGGTTCTAAGTATTGAAAGTGCTTGCTAGTATATCTTGAGGAGGATTGATTTTAATATACAATCAGATGTGGAGTACATACATATCATCAAACAAACCCAAAACATGATAATCACTCACTATTTAATTAATCACTAATACCATGCATCAGTTTAAGTGGATCCAAATATCTGCAATCAATATTGTATTAGTCTTTGTCTATTCTCAAAACTTCATCAAACAACTCTATGAATATTTAAGACTAGTTTGATCTCATTTTATGTGCAATTATTCATGCTAATACATGCAAAACAAACATTTTTAGTTAGATAAGTGTTATCTTTCTAAATTCATATCATGCAAGCAATCAAATTAGACTTTGATAAATTTCCATTCAAACACATCTAAAATTTTTGTCTTTTTATAAAAGGTTTTATAAATGTACAAAAATTTAGGGGGAGAATTTGAACATGGAAATATCAATGTCAGCAGAACAACTGCATTCTCATTAATGTTAAAATTTTAAAATATTAAATTTTGAAATTTAAAATAAAGCCAAGCCAAGAAAACACCAAAACACAGCAGTTTGACACATATACATATGCACAATATTGCTTGTGAGTGATATCCTAAACATCCATATATTGATCATGTTAAAATTTGTATATTTCAACATACAATTTTTAAACAAACAATTTTTTTTATTTTTTATTTTATTTATTTTATTTTTCAAGTTCACATAGCGGACATACACCCAATTCATCCGTTGTAGCTACAGTAAAATAAACAAACATGTGCACAACAGATGATGTTGGTAAGGCATCCGTTGTGAATACAATAACATTTCACAACGCATGAACAAATTTTCATCCGGGTGAAAGTCTTGAACAACAAGTTTATACAGCGTATGAACAAATGTTCATCCGCTATGTAAGATAAATCAACACAACAAAGTTCTTAAGGGTCGACAGAGTTTGAGTAACCTATCATCTGTTATAAACAACTAAAAGTCATTTTATGAACACACAGCGCATGAGTAACCTATCATCCGTTGTAAACAGCAAAAAGTCATTTTATGAACACACAGCGCATGAACCAATGTTCATCCGCTGTAAATAATCGAAGAAATTTTAAAGTGTCCACAACGTATGGATAGAGTCATCATCCGCTATACAATCAGAATCAGTCAAAAAGGATCAATAGCGGACACTGTTCACACAGTGCAAGTGTATTCCACAGTGGACACTGTTCACACAGCGGATGTGTATTTCACAGCGGACACTTAAAATATAATTTTAGGTTAAACTGGTGTTACACAGCGGACACACTGTATACACAGCGAACGCACAATCTGTCTGTTGTATATATATGTTTAAACTTGTAATTTTTTCATTAACCACAAGTGAAAGTGAGAAAATTACTAAAATTTCATAAAATTCAACTGTGCGATAAACCCTTAAACCCCTTTTCATCCAAAAATCTGAATTCTAGTCGATTTGTTTTCTGATTCAAGGTCGATTAGGTATAATAACATGATTCTTATCATCAAACATTTATTAAAACATCCTGTTCTTTGATTCTGATTTGAACCTTGTTAGACCTAAGTCGAACATTGAACCGAAATCAAAACATGAATCTTTTGATGGTTTAAACCAAATCAAACATTGAATATGTGTTAGATGACCATTATTGATTGTGTACGAACTGTTAATTTGAAGAAATTTGATTAAGTGTTCATCGGGTTCAAAATCAGACATGAAGTTCATGCCAAAATTCATACAAAAACTAGTTTTGATTTTTGAACATGATGAAAATTGTTTGAAATATGTTATAACTTTGTAATCAGGTTCAAAATGATGTAACAAACATGAAAAATCAGTTGTTTTGGCATGACATTTATCATACAAACATTAAATGCAATTTTCATTCAATGTGCATTAAATGGTCAGCTTTGACTCTAAAAAGTCAAACTGAATTCATGAACCAATTGTTATAAGATCAAATTGATGTATAAATTAAACAAAAACAACTTGTAGGTGTTAAACAAACACATTATAATACAATTTGGATAAAATCAAGTTGAAACAGACAAGATTTTCATGATCAAAACTGACAAACTGTTGACTTTTGAAAAGTCAAACTGTTTCAATTGCTTAATTGCAAATATCATACAATATCAAGTGTTTAATCATACACTCAAACATCTCATAACATACATAACCTTCTAACATACACTTGATCATGATTTCATCATTACACGTCATTAGCATGCACTATTCTAACAATAAATCTCTTTATTGCAGATATGGCAGACTTAGTATTTGTAAGAGATCACAATCTCTGTGCCTATCTAAATCCAGACTCACTAAAGACTATGAATTACAAAGATATTATACAAGCAATCAGACAGACAAGGCTGGTTCATGCTATGACATTCAGGCCAGATATCTATGAAGATCATATAGTCCAATTCTGGAAGATAGATTTCAAGCATCGGAACAACTTGTTCATTTGAAGATAGATTTCAAGTATGATGATTAGAAGAGTGCAGTTGACTATTTTGTTGAACATATAGTCAACTGCAGGAATGCTCTGAAGATCTCTCCATTGACTGAACAAGTAAAAGAAGCTGTACAAGATCAAGCAACAGAAAGAGATATTGAAGAGTCATTGAGGGCATCTGAAGAAATTCAGAAGAATGCAGATGAAGCTAGACCTTCTCATTCTTAAGAGGTTTCTAATATACAAACAAACAAAACAAACAATCTTGTTTAACCATATAAAACATACAAGTTATCATACAAAACAATCAAGTAACCATACAAAACATACAAGTTATCATTCAAAACATACAAGTAACCACACATAACTTAGAAGTAACCATACAAAACAACAAGTTAACATGCAAGACATACATGCAAACATACAATCAGTTAAGTAATCTAACAAACATGATCAAACATCATAAGTCAAGCACACAATTATTTCAAGATAATACATAACAAACAATAAAACACACACATTAGTACCAACAATGAAAACAATAACAAGTATACTTAAAGAGATGGCAGCATCATCCTTAGGGGGAGTATTGTTAGAATCAACAAGTGCATTAAGGAAACAATGCATATAAAGGATAATGCTTGCCATAATCAAACATAATGTGTTCTAACATTCAAAAAATCATTAACTAACACATTAGCATTATTAACATTCATATGATACACTAATTAAGCTTAAATTTCTTTTTTAGGATTGTAGATAAGAAGAAATTTTTGACAAGTGTTGGCAGCGGATGAAGAACTGGCCATACCGGATGACTAAGAATATGTAGCGGATGAAAAAAAAGTCCAAGTGTCTACAACGGATGCACAACATACACAGCGGATCCATGTCCACAGCTGATGAATTGTTCACAACGGATTTTCATCCACAGTGGATGAACATTCCACAGCGGACAACATACAAAGCATCAGTGTTCACAACGGACAACATCAATGCACAGCAGACTGTTTATTCAACATCCACAGCAGACATCTTAGCTTCCACAGTGGACAGCTAATCATCCACAGTGGATGACTTAGACTTAAGATTTTATGAAGTTTTCGTTTACATAAGGATAGTTTAGTAATTGTAAATAGCTTTTTGTATAGGCTATAAATAGCATTCTACCTTAATCCTTTGTAAGCTTTTGAACAATCAATATACAAATATTTTCAACAATTTTCAAGCACTTGCAATTCATATATTGTTAGGACCGTGTACGTACGGAGTACTAACTGATTCAATATGAAACCAGATCAAATAGTGTGGAATCCTATTTGATTAGCGATCCAATCACTGAGGACGACAACCTGATCAATCTAACGATTAAACAAATGTTAAGAATGAGTAGAGATTGATCAGGAATGAACTTTGAAGTTAGATGGGCGAACTAAAATGCTCTGGACAGCTAGGGTATAATAATATTCGAAGTGTTATGTTTTTTCACGAATTATGTGGTATTTATAGGTTTCAGTGTTCAGTTGTACGACTGAGCCATTTGCATGGTTCAGTCGTGCGACTGGGTCATGTGATTGATTCATACGCATGACTAAAGGTTCAGTCGTGCGACTGAGTCAATCTTATGTCTTAGTCATGTGACTAATCCATTCACCTAGTTTAGTCGTGCGACTGGCCCATAAGTATAGTACATTCGTGCGTCTGGTCCATGAGCATGGTCCATAAGCATGAATAATCACAAGACTAAGTTGAACACATTTCTGAATCATTATTGACTCAGAACTATGCACAACAACCTCAAACCTATATATAATGTTCATTCATATGTGTAATAATAAATACTATAAGAATATTATATAATCAAAGATAAATAAAGATCTAAACACATATCACATTTCATTAAGTTCTTGCATTACATATGTGTAAGAAATGAAAGACATAGATATTTGAGTACATAAACTAGGGACATCGTGTATCAATAAACTCCCCTTTGGACCTAGTTTACTCTATTGTCTAACACTCTTCACGTGCTCTTGAAACTTCTTGTACTTCTCCTCTTTGGTGACTCCAGCATGAATCTCAAAAGCAAAACAGAGTCATATAACGTGTTGGAACTGGAGAGCTCGTACAATGTCTTGTGTATCATAGAACAGTGGCCACTTGTATAAAGTATATACATCTTCTGCTGACAAGTTAGTAGGCCATGTTAGGTTGAATACCCTGATTGTCTCAATCTTTTCGTTTCTATTCAAAACAATAACTGCTTTCCCCGTCCTCCAATCATACTACCACCACTAAAAATGAGGTGTGAAATCCTATGGCATTTCCCTCAATGGAATCTTTGACATTGTCCTTCGGAGGTCTCCACTTTAGCACCACCTTCTTTCTTCCAGAGATCGAGTCAACCTTAGTTTTATGAAGAAACCTCCTCGGTTGTTGGGGTTTGAAGTTGACCCATCTCATGTGGTATTCCTTCTTTAATGCCATCTCAAACCATCCCGACATTTTCCTCGGGTTGGCATATAATAGATCTAGGCATGCTAGTTTGTTTAACTCAAATCCTAGAAGAGTCTTCAGATCATGTGGATATCTGTAGTACTCGATCCCTTTCTCCTATTTCATAGTATAGACATCTAAGTCCTCAAAATAAGCCCAGCTGATAATCTTGCTCGACACCTTCTGACGTCTCTTAACTTTGTACACCTTGGTGTAGGCATTTTGCTTTGGAGGTTCTCTCTAAGCTTTCATCTCTGCTAAACATGCAGCCCATTCAGCTTTCCTTAGTTCCACATCAACATCAGCATCAGCATCTTGAGCTTTACCTTTGGCCTGTTCTTTCTCAGTTGCTTTCTCATCGATCTTGTCAAATGCATCACTGACAAAAGTCTTACCCAAGTCTAGGATAACATTTCTATCAAAGTCAGTGTACTAAGGATAATGATCTAACGTGACACCCTCCATCTCTATATCATCCACTCCTTGTAACTCCTCATCACTAACAACATTGACTTCAGGAGCATCTTTAACTATCTCATCTGGGTTGAGTCTGAATATTTCTGCAAGCTGTTCTTTAGATAGATCGTGTATGATCTCCCCTTCTTCTGGTGTGTAACTTACAGATCATCTGACTATCCCTTGCAAATCAAGAATCATTGTAAGTTGAGTCTTAATTTGCTGAAGGGGAGCGACATCATATTCATCGACCTGTTGAGTTTCATCTGTTTGATAGAATAATCATCAAACCACACATTAATGAATCATCAAGACATTAAACATAAAGTATCATCATTTACATTAATGAACTACAAAGTTCAATTACAAAAAGTTTCAAATTACATAAACTTTCTTAATCATTACTTTTATCTTGAAGTTGAGGCTTATCTGCTTGAGTAGCTGAGGAAGAGGTTCCTTATACGTCTCTCCCTGGCTATCTGAGTTGAGGCTGACGTGTTAGCATCACTTTCCGGGTTGTCATCCTTATTATTGTCTTTCTTTTTCTCCTCTCCACTCTCACCAGCCTCCTCCTCATCACCCTCATCCTCTGATTCGTCATCGCTAGAATCATCATTATCATCATCATCATCATCTCTATCTTCTTTTATCTTTAGAGGCTCCTCCCTCTTACCTTTCAACCTCAACATTATCTTCTTTTTCTTCTTCTCTAGATCTTCAATCCTCTTTATCGATGCTATCACTAGCTCATTTTAAGCTTAAAGGGCTTTGGGAGCTTGAACTAAAGCCCACTCATGAGCTTCGTTCTTCTCTGTAAGCTTGGCTATTTGCTTGCCCTGTGCTGCATTCACTGCCATCAGTTGGCTCATTTGATTAGCCCGAAGATCATTAGTCTCCAACAACTTGAGAACTAGCCTGTTAAGGCTCGCAAGCTGTTCCTCTAACCTAACAGTGGGTAGAGTAGTGCTCTGTAGAGGTGGTATTTAGGTGGATGTTCTAGCTTGGGAGATGGTTGGGGTGCTTGTGGATGTGGTGTAAATGGGTGAGAGGATAGGTATGGTTTGTGGAGGGGTGGTTTTGGGTATTGAGGGTAAGGAAGATGTGGGGGTAAGTGTGGTGGTGGGTATGTCGGTGGTAGTGGCTGTGATGGTGGTAGTGGTTGTGGGGGTGGTAGTGGTAGTGGTGGTGGAAGAATTCAACAAGATAATCTTTTAGCGTTTCCCCTTCTTTCCATGGGGTTGGGCCATCCTCTTCCTCCTAGACCCCTTAGCAATCAGGGCCCCCCCTGGGCTGGTCAGGTGTATAAGATGGATCACTCTCTTCAGTATCGACACCCTTTGACTGAGCCTGGCAGGTACCAACCACCTCCTTCCCCTTCTTAGTAGCTACCAACTTGCTACCGACCTGTCTCACTAGAGGCTCTTCTTCAGAATCATCATCTTCTTCATTTAGATCAAAGTTTCTGATATCCTCACTGATCAGGAAGTCCTGGTCGATGGCAGCTTGCTTAGACCCACCAGTAGCGTTGAACAACCCTGCTGAGGTGGTGGTTGGATAGTAGATGTATCAGTGGCTCTAGATTGATTCAAGCCCTCATCTCCACCACCTTGACCCTTATCTTGGTCATCATCCTCGTTATCACCAGGAATCAAGACATGCTCAACGTCCGAGTCACTATCATCGTTACGCCACTTCATCCTGGCGGCGCTTCATAATCAACATTCGCAAGATGGCCAAACAACCTTCTCACTGGGGGCTTAGTCTGCTTTCCCCTGTATACCTTCATCCTACCCAAAGTCATGTCATCCATCACCTCCAATGACACCTCATCATCCTTAAGCTTAGGCAGGTTAGGTAGTTTCTCGTTGAGGATCATTGGAAGAAACCGGGGATACATGCAAAATCCTTCCTTTCCCTTGGCCTCGATGTTCTCCCTCCAGTAGTTGAAGAACATCTTGGAGAAACTGAATGGGTGGTTCAGTACTAACGCAACAAATGCGTTCTATATGTGATCGCTCATCTCATCAAAATGACCGCGTCGTGAGGCTATGCTCTTCAGAATCACATGTGCCAAATAGCTGAAAGGCGGGCACATGTTGCTCTTATTAAGCACGCCGTCATTGATGTCACCGGCGTACTTGATCCGTAGAAAGCATCCCCTAACCGTCATGGGATGTAGCTTGGTGGGGTAATCCATGTCATCTCCCAAATCTAACACTCTCCTCAAATCATCTTCACCGATATCTATATCATGTCCAAAGATGGAGCTCCGGATCCTATAAGGCTCGACAGATCTGTCAACTACGGCATTCTCCCAGAATGCCTGCTGTAAAGAACGGTATGGTGTGAAGGGAGTCGATATAGCTCGGTAGATCCTGGATCTGCTTAGGAACTCTATAATCCCAACAAACTCTGCAGAATTCCGGGATGTCGTGTTGAGATAAGCACAGATGTTGTGCTTAGTACTCATAGTCCATCTATCAGCCATTTCACTGTAACACAAGCAACAAACATGTTAGACCCATTCACAAGAAAGAACATTTGAGTTTGAACATATCATATCATACTGGTTCAATTGTACGATTGAACCATACGACTTAACTCAATCGTACTATTAGGTAACCGACTGAGCTTAGTCGTGTGCCATAACAAACAGTTGTGCCAGTCTTGCGACTGAATCACCGATTGAGTCAATCGTGCGATTGAATCATGCGTATGATTCAAACGTGCGATTGAGGTTCATCAGTATGTCCAGTCGCATCCATACTGTGCTAGTTTGAGATTTTGAATCCATGTCAAAACAACCATATTCATGTCAAGATTAGAGTCCTTAGACGTGCCAGGACTCGTCATTACACCTGTTATCTTTTATGTTCACTTTTAAGTCCATTTAAAGGTCCAATTTTAGAGTTATTCGGTTCGGTTTAAGTTTTATATCATTCGGACACTTTTGATCGATTTAATATATTCATGTATCCTGATTTCATCTTGACTATACCTGTAAGTTGAGTTCGCAAAGAAAAATTTGGAAAAGGGGTCCTCTATGTAGCCGGATATTTAAGAGAATTTGAAATAAAGTGTAGGGCTACGACCGACTGACCTCCTTTTATACTGATTTGAGTTTCAGTCGTATGACTGGAGCCATACGCATGGTTCATATGTGCGACTGGGGTTTGTCGTACAACTGACCTATACGCATTCAACCAATCGTACGATTGGTTCATACTGAGTTTGCCAATCGTGTGACTCGGCCATCCTCATGGTCCAGTCGTGTGATTGAGCTATACTTGTGGTCCAGTCGTGTGATTGGCTCATACTTATGGTCCAGTCGTGTGATTAGCCCATACTTATGGTCCAATCGTGCAATTGGGCCATACTTATGGTCCAATTGTGCGATGGGGCCATACTTATGCATTTGACTT
This sequence comes from Flaveria floridana, assembly GCA_018326465.1. Taxonomy (NCBI): domain Eukaryota; kingdom Viridiplantae; phylum Streptophyta; class Magnoliopsida; order Asterales; family Asteraceae; genus Flaveria; species Flaveria floridana. Next base: position 16,289 of record BJCO01813325.1, read on the forward strand.
TTTTTAGCCCACTGTTTCACATACTTATCTTTGATAATTGACATTATGACCATTGATCATCTCAGACATGATCCTTTTAAATAAAAACCATTCGATCACCTCAGACATGATCCTTTTAAATGAAACCATTAGATCACCTCAGACGTGATCATTTTAAATGAAAACCATTTGATCACCTCAGACGTGATCCTTTTATCTTTCAGAAACAAGCCTTTCACAGTTAACGTTCGGTTCATTATGTGAGATTCGCAGAGTTCAGTCTGGTTACATTGTCCGACAATGACTCACTACAAACATAACTAAAACAGGAAAAAACTTGAAATGAAACTGAAATAAGACATATTTTTGTATTTTTATTTGAGGAGGGTTGAAAACATTTTAACTTCAATTAAACGATTTCTCCCCCTGAGCGGAACAGCTTCAAAATTCACATGGAATCAGACAGGCATAAACACTTAATCTTTGGGACCTTTTGTATTTATATCAATAACAGAGAGCGTTATATTTACAATTCACAAAATCTCATTCATCTAAGAGTCAAAAGCACTAACAGGAAACCATGCTAGAGCTGTTGTATAGCACACATTGATTATGAACATCGAGAGTTGCAGCCATGATGATTGTCAGCATTTTTGTCCACTTAAATCCATACACAGATTTTTGACACATATTGGTGATTATTTAGGTGTATTGGTTCAACAAGTATTTGTGGATCCCATGCTTATATGGTAATCAACATTCCTCAGGAGATTTTTGAGCGGTCTACGGGTTTTTGCCAAGAAGAAACTATTCTAAGAGCTTTCAAATAGATGCTAGGCCTCAGTTCAATGCCATCGCACAGCAGAGAGGCGCAAACAACAATGAATTCTTAGAATATATAGGTTATGCTTACCCTTAGGTCAGTGCCATCGCACAGCAGAGAGGCACAAACGTATCTTCTTATTGGAGCAATTTTAGAATACATTTAACACAGCAACAACAGTTGTTATTAACTTGATAGCATTTCATATTTGTCATGTGCTTTGCTTATTGTTTGGTCATTCACACACATTTGTGGCTTTCTTTTTGCTCCTCACTCCTTATTGGAAATTTATTGACTGTGCAGACCAGGGATAAGATGAGAACCCACACCTTGTTGAGTGATTTAATTTGTGTTATTCACCAATGATGTCTACTAGTCTATTGTGTTGAATCTACCGACACATCATATAATGGACTTGCAACCCCTAAATCTACTTTCTCCATGTAACCACAGTAACATACTAGCTTACTATCATTTTTCAACTTATTAGGCTTTGACTTCTCAGACTTATAATTTTCTGTGACTATCAAAATAACATTGCAAAAATGAAAATCTTTTAGGTGTCCTAAACGATTCGATGCCTGTGTACTATCATTTTCCACTGTACTGAATCAATTTCTAGGATTTGACGTCTTTACTTATCAGCTTACCTGCCCACCCCTCCTTTTCTTTTTTAAGTAAAAAATACCAAAACTTAAACTATTGTCCCCCTAAAATCCTAAAATAGAAAATCTTTTTGTGTTTTTAAATTTTTTTAAGATAAAAGGGAAAATAAAATAAAATGAAATAAATTTGACAAAAAAATGAAAACTAAGACACATACTAACGGACTATGAACTCGACTCCTCCGAAATTACATCCTCTTTCTTTTTGACACCATTAACCTCTAAAAGATAATAAAGTCTTGGTTTATCAAAAGCGTTTGTATATAGGTCGGCGAGCTGAAAATCCATGTTAACTTTAATTACATTGATTAAATGCTTTTCAAAACAATCATGTATGAAGTGATATTTAATGCCGATGTGTTTGGTTTTGGGATGTTGTACCAGATTTTTAGTTACAGCTATGACAGCAGAATTATCAACAAAAATAGGAGCGTTAGTAAATTGTAAACCGTAGTCCCGCATTTGCTATTGAATCCAGATAATTTGAGAGCAGCAACTTGCAGCAGCAACGTATTCAGGTATATTGTATCCTAGAAAAATTCCTTCATCTACTTTTTCATTAAACTTGCCAGTCTGAGTTTTGTTCAGCAACATGCAAGGAGCTCCAAATGGTTCCATATACTCGAAGTTCAGTTTACACCTTTGAAGCAACTCATAACAAGTTTTAACATGATGTTTGACAACTAATACTTGATTGAGAGTGTAGCATGCATTAGCAACTGCTTCATTCCAGAATTGAATAGACAGTTTTGAATTTGCCATTCATTCCAGAATTGAACAGGCATTAGCATGTATTAGCAACTGCTTCATTCCAGAATTGAACAGGCATTAACATACATTAGCAACTGCTTCATTCCATAATTGAACAGGCAGTTTTGAATCTGCCAACATCGTCCTTGCAGTTTCAGTCAAACTTCTATTTTTGTGTTTAGCAACTCCGTTCATCTATGGAGTATAAGCAGAAGAGAAATGATGAACAATCCTTTTTTCTCGACAGAAAGCCTCCATCCACTGATTCTTGAATTCAGTGTCGTTGTCTGAACGAATCTTCCTTACTTTCAGCTTATACAGAGACTCCAGTGTAGTAACCAATTGTTTGAAAGACTCAAATGTCTCTTACTTTGTTTTGAGAAACATCACCCAGGAAAATCTTGAATAATCATCAGTTACTACAAAACAGTACCAATCTCCGGCGATGCTTTTAGTACTAACAGGGTCAAATAGATCCATATGCAACACCTCCAGTTGAATCTCAATTGAGTGAACTTTCTTAGATTTGTGAGATTTCTTGGTCTGTTTCCCTTTTTTGCATGCTATACAGAAATCTGGAAGCTAAAAGTTCTTGACTGTTACACCTTCAACCAGTTGATTTGAATCAAAAGATTCATCTTCCTAGGATTAATGTATCCCATTCTCCTATGCCAAGAACTAGAATCCCTCTCGATGGTTTTGGACAGGAAACACTGAGCAGCGGACTCAGTTGTCGAGGCTTTTGACATATCCAAGACATATAGATCGTTATATCTGAAGCTGACATTAGAACTTTCTCCTTAGGGATAACATAATCCTTCTTTAGAATGTAGCATCTCTTATTATTGAATACAACTTTGAAGCCCTTGTCGCTGATTTGAGAAATTAAGAGTAAATTGTTCTCCAGTTGTTGAACCTAGTTGACTTTATCAAACTTTACCTTCTCATTTCTTGCTTTACCTTGAGTTGTGATATATCCTCCCTTATTTCCTGCAAAAGATACATGTCCCCCTTTGATTTGTTTGACATTGAAAATGAGAGACAGATTCCTGGTCATGTACCTGGATGCCCCACTATCAATAATCCAGGTGTTAGTGATAGAGCTGTAACGGACAACCTGCACAAAAAATAGAAATAATTAGTTCAAGAATGGGACCCAAGCCTTTACTGGATTGGGTTTCCCAGAGGCATCATGCATTAAAAACTCCACCCACTGTCCTTTGGAAGATGAAGACACATTTTTCTTCATCTTATCCTCACTCTCATATACACTTGTGGATTTTGCTTGCCACAAACCAGTTTTGTGTAAGGCCTGTTTGTGATAAACAGACGACTGGTTTATAGTTTGAACTTTTGGTTTGCTTTCATCCCTAGGTTTTACGTAGTAAACACAGCTTTGCTAGGAGCTTGTCTGTGATGCTTTTGGTATTTCGGAGGGGTATTTGAACTTGTTTTAGAAAATCTAAGTTTATTTTCATGAACAAGTTCAATTTTTCTTCTAGGTGTCTGATAGTAAGGACAATTAGGAGAAATATGTCCTCGTTCTCCACTACTATAACAGTATCTCCTTGATAGAGGGGTCGTCACCACATGATCCTTGATAGGGTTATTATTTATAGGTTGACATTTTGTATTCAAAAGGATCGCATGTGGTGGTGGCACTACTTTATAACCAAGCCCTTCCCCGTTGTTTCTTTCTTTTACTAAGTTCTGAACAATGTGAGAGGAACTAGCCTGACAGTGAAGTTTTTAATTTAACGATTCTATTTCAACTTGCAAAATAGCTTTCTCTTTCTTAGTTTCCTCTATTGTTGATAAATAGAACTTAATATCATTAGCTTGATTGAAAGCAACAACCTTGGTTTACCTAAGTTGTTTACCTAACAAATCAAGTTTTTCCTTAAAGCCACTTTCATTTTGTTTTAAAACTCTTTTAGCTTCAGTGCATAATTTCAGATCATTTACTAGACTGTCATTGTGATCTAACAACCTAGCAAATTTTAAGTCTATGCTTTCACGAAACTTATTACATTCAACATAAGCATGTTTATCAAATAGTTCATCTTTAGAATCTACCTGTGCAGAGCTAGAAGTATCAGCCATAAATACAGACTTAGATTCCTCGATGACAGGAGATTCTGTTCTAGCAGCAGTAACTATTCTTCAACCAAGCGATCCACGACATTCATAGCTTCTTCAACTTCTAAACTTGCATAGTCAGCTATGATATCTCCTTCACTTGTTGATCCATCATTTAGATCTTCTACTTATGCCATATTAGCTTTACCATCAGATAGAAACCTGAAAGACCAGTCCTGTCCTTCATCTCCTTGAGCAACCAATGCCTTAGAATCCTGACTTGTTGATGCAACTTTCTTTTCTTTGTCCTGACAGTTGATTGATGAGAAAAGGGTTACCATTTCCGGTCTTCTTAGGTTTCACGCACTCTCTTTTGAAGTGACCCTTTTCACTGCAGTTGAAGCATGTAACTTTGGTTTTATCAAAACCAAAGGTTGTATCTTTGGTGGTAACCAGATTTTGCCCCATCTTCTTTACAAACTTCTTAGCCCTTCTAACAGCACTGGCTAAGGCCCACATGATATCCATTTTCGTCTCATCTACCTGCTCATAGTCTTCATCTGCTAGATGACAATTTCTGATCTTACCAACAACCAATCCATCATAAGACTGCATAATAGCAGTAAGTAGATCCATGTGTTCCTTGGCTAATTCAACCGTAATATTACCCAGGTTTTCGGATTAGAATAAAATAATTTATATCCAGAGTAGCTAAAGTTTTGTTCTGTCTCAGATTAGACACGAACGGATCCCACTTATCCGGTAGACCATCTGCAAAGCTAGCAACTTTATCCTCCATTATGGTAGTTACACTATGTGTGTGCAACTCACTCATTAGATGATAAAACCTGTCTATGATATCATCCAAACTTTCATTTCCAATAGATGAAAAGTTGTCAAACTCATTCTTAAGTGCTTTAGCCTTCAGTGCCTTTAAGGTTGCATTTCCAATGTATCTCTTCTCAAGAGCTTCCCACAACTTCTTAGATTGCTTATGTTTCGAAAACTAATGAAAGATATCCTTAGGAATTGATTGTGTCAATAAAGCGTAAGCTTTCTTCTCAACATTGTGTGCAACCTTTTGTTCCTCATTCATACCACCCAAAGTCAGCTTTACCCCATTAGCACCAACTAGTATAGTATATCCATTCTTAATGGTTGTCCACAAGTTAGGGTCAACACCATTCAAATAGATTTCAAACCGTGATTCCCATTGCACGTATTCATCCAAAGTCAACAGTTTAGGTGGTTTGTTATGATTCCCTATCTCATTTTCCAGAAGTAGTAGATTCTGGATCCATGAGTCCTTCCCAGCAGTAAACGCAGAGTTCTAATCGTCCATGGTATCAAACTTGAAAACTTTTGCATATGAAAGAATCAAATGTGCGATTGAAGAGTACGACTGAATTCAATCGTGCGATTGGAGAGTGCGACTATGTTCAATTGTGTGATTGAGGGATGTGAATGAGTTCAACCGTGTGAGTCAGCTTAGTCATGCGAATGAACAATACGACAAAGTTCAGTCGTTTGGTTGAATTGTGTGATTGGGATTAAGTCATGCGATTGAGCTAATCGTGCGACTGAAGCTGCTGTGAATGAAGAATTCGAAAATTTTGAACACTTTGACACCAAAAACGATTTTTCACAAACCCTAATCTGCCCTAAGTCGAAAAGTTTGACCCTTTTGAATCAAACACACTTCAAAAACACTTTTTGAATCAAAATAAGGATCTTTTAAATTAAAACGTTGATTTTAACAAGAACACCAATCGAATCCATGAAGAATCACGAGCCAAGGCTCTCATACCAATTATTAGGACCGTGTACGTACGGAGTACTAACTGATTCAACGTGCAACCAGATCAAATAGTGCGAAATCCAATTTGATTGGTGATCCAATCAGTGAGAACGACAACCTGATCAATCTAACGATTAAACAAAAGTTAAAAATGAGTAGAGATTGATCAGGAATGAACTTTGAAGTTGGATGGACGAACTAAAACGCTCTGGACGGCTAGGGTATAATAATATTCGAAATGTTACGTTTTTCCATGAATTATGTGGTATTTATAGGTTTCAGTGTTCAGTCGTACGACTGAGCCATTTGCATGGTTCAGTCGTGCGACTGAGTCATGTGATTGATTCGAACGCACGACTGAAGGTTCAGTCGTGCGACTGAGTCAATCTTATGTCTTATTCATGAGACTGGTCCATTCAAATAGTTCAGTCGTTCGACTGGTCCATAAGTATTGTCCATTCTCGCGTCTGGTCCATGAGCATGGTCTATAAGCATGAATAACCATAAGACTAAGTCGAACACATTTCTGAATCATTATTGACTCAGAACTATGCACAACAACCTCAAACCTATATATAAAGTTGATTCATATGTGTAATAATAAATACTATAAGAACATGATATAATCAAAGATAAATAAACATCCAAACACATATCACATTTCATTAAGTTCTTGTATTACATATGTGTAAGAAATGAAAGACATAGACATTTAAGTACATAAACTAGGGACATCGTGTATCAACATACACACACAATCACACACACTGATATCATAAGCATTAATCATGGGTTTCCACACCATGTTTGATGTTTGTTGAATTTGATATAACAAATCTGTTGTTATATTGTTTGAGAGATTAGGAAAGATCTTTGGGGAAATCAACATTATCAACAACTTCATTCTATTCAAAAGTATGAGTTGATTGATTAATATTCTGATTTCATCAACAACTAACAGAGTTCTTTTAAAGTTTAAAGGATAAAAACATCCGCTTCAATACAAGTTATAGCACTTCCATAGAGCTTCTCCATCGGTCTAAATTTATTTACATATCTAAATGTGATCAAAATCAAGATTGAATGAGAATAGTTGAATCAAAATCATTTGAAGGTCTGAAACTATGGTCAGTTCAAAGAGAACAAATTGAAATATACGGTCGAAATAAAAGTCTAACAAGAATAGCTAGATTCAAATTGGACATGTGTATCTACTATTCTTTCTTGCACATCTAAATTTATTCATATTGGTTGAAATTGCTCAAGAAAAAATTGGACATGAAAATATCAAATGAGAATCAAATATAGGGAAATTCAAATACAGGGCATTGTATATAGCAACGCATAAATTAAAGTATAAACAATAACATGTGTTGTGTAATCACCAATACATACACTATACTGAGAATGGTATGTTGTGTATACAACAACATTGAAATAGAACAAAAAAAAAACAAATCCTAAGTATGTAGTAACACATGCAATGTATGAAAAAAATGCAAAAAGTAATGTGCCAATTATAGCACATGGCGTGCGTGTAATGATGTGAATCAAATTATCGAACAAGGAATTATCAGGTTAGATTGTATGAATAGTGATCATGGAATTATCACTGCCCGTTGTTTAATTAATTTTTGTTTAAATAGTAATTGTAATATGAATCAACAAAGAACAAATCAAATAAATGAAAAATCATATGAACAAACAAATTTGCTTCAAATGGTTTTCTATTAATATCGAATAATGATTACAATTGAACAATTGATGATTTATTGAATGCTATTTTTGTTCTTGCTATAGCTATTGCTAGGGTTCTAATGATGGAATTCACTAATTTATGTTATGGTTGCTAGGGTTTGTTCATTACCTAAAAGTGTGTACCTATGCCTTGTATTAATCGGCTCAAGGATTTACTTTTAGGGTAATAGTAACTTTCTTATTATGGTAAGAAAGTTACTCTAAGGATGTTCTTGATGTGATGATTTCTAACTAAAGTGAAGTCATCTATAGATGTTGACTTTATGACATCACTTCAGTGAGATTGACTTGTTGACTTAATGTACTTGGTTAGTGAAGTACATGCAAGTGTATTATTCTTCCGTATGACTTTGTTCTTTCGTAGGAGTTTAGCCTTCCGTAGGAATTTTGCTCTTCCATTGGAGATACACTTGGGACTTCATCTGCAACAAGTAGTTCTTCCGTAGGACATCCATGGATGCACAATTCCTTGTTCTGTTGGAACAGTACATCTACGGAAGTACAAATTGTTCATCCGTAGTGTAACGCCCTAAATTTTTGAAGAATGTTGAAGTTCTCATGCGAAAGAGGAGAGTTTTCGTGTGAGTCCAAAGCTCTCGTGCGAAACGAAGCGCGAGAATAGCTGCGAGGAGAGAGAGACACTATAAATACACCCAGACACCCAGATTTCTACATTTGACGTGAAAACTACTGCTTTTATGCTTAAGGAGAGGGAGAAATCGGTGCTAGGTGGTGTCTAAGGTATGCACCTGACGATATTCGTTGTAGTTATGCATTTATGTTGGTCCAATTGATCGGTTTTGATCGGTTTTCAGTGCAGAAGATGGTTTGAATCGTTCAATACCACAAACAAACAACACACACAAGGATTTGAAGAACAAAGAAGACCAAAATGTATTCAAAGATGATTCAATAAGCAACAATACCAATGAAATAAGATAAGCTCACTATATTCAATAAGAACCAGCTTACAAAAGCCTCTTGCAACAGAAATATTCGATTAGGGTTTTGCAAGGATGCCAAACAATGAACAAAATGAAATCTATATATAGCAGTCTTAGTTTCGCAGACAGTTTCGCTGTAAGCAAAACTGTGCTGCCGAAACTATAGTTTCGCCCGACAGAAACTGCAGTTTTGCCGGGTGAACTTACAGATGACTATGAGTGAAACAATAGTTTCGCTCACAGTTTCGCTGGACTTCAAAAATAGATAAATAAACTAAACAACTTACAAAAGAAATCTAACATAAATCCTATTATATAGAAATGTAAACAAATACTAACCTAAGGTGAGACCAAACTATACATGATCTTTAACACTCCCCTTAGGTTGGATCTCACCGATTCCGCTTGTCTTGATATCTCTATTCAACTCCAGCATCCCCTGCTCCTGCACCTGATGTCTCTGTCTCAGCTCTTGCAGATTTCCTTTGTCGAGCTTCAGCACTTGATCCACCTTGGTCACCTCCGGCTTTAGCAGCTCCTTCGGGACGAGTACTAGCTTGTGTAATTTTTTTAGCTAAGTCCCGAATATCCATGCTCAGATCATCTTCAGCCCGTACTTTCTCTGCCAACTGCATTACTTCAGCCCTCACACCTCTAACCTTGTTAGCTACTATCATAAACAGGCTTGCCTCCTTCCTCGTCTCCTCTCCTACTCCTGCTTTGATATGATTCTCACATAGAACGAGCAGGTCTTCATCTGAGAATCCAAAAAGCTCCATAGGGTCAAAGATTCTGTGTTCTATACCACCCTTAACTCTAATCACCGCCTCCCCCGTTTGGTTATCATAAAACCATTTCTCAAATTCTTGTAGACGTGGAGGGGAAGGATCTGCCAATCTTACTCTATGAACCATTTTCGGTGGCTTCACGCTTAGCACAATCTTCCCTTTGCCAGTCACCCAATCCTTATCTTTCTTGCACCTCTTCCTCTCAGCCTTCATATACCCAAATGCCTTAAAGTTATCATTCAGCCCATTTTTAATCTCTTTCTCTAGCAGCTTGCCCCTTTCACTCAGATCAGCTTCAAGCAGAGGCAAGGATGCCAACCTTCTTAAATCCCTCCTAGACAAGGTCATAAACGCCTTCCTCTTGTGTAAGTATGTAATCCCACCCCCTCTCCTCTTAATCATGTACAACTTGAAGCCGGTGTGATACTTCCGGCTAATTATTCTCTTATCGACCTCCTTCTTGCTCAACCCTTCCATATTTTGGAACAGGGGAGTCACCTCTTCGGGCTCTTTCTCCTTCACAAACCAGTCAGCCTTCTCTATCTTGATAACATCATTCTCATTTTCTCCTTTTTGAATCATGTATGTTAGTGCCCTTCATCCACCTTATAGTATTCAGGCTCTGAATCATAATCAACTAGTTGCTCATCCTCTTCCTCCTCATCCACCAATCCCTTTTCAACGGGTTGCTCAGAAGCTTCAGTTTGTTTTCCCATTCTCTCTTCTCCAAAAAAATCACCAGGATTAATTCCTATATCAACAAATCCAGCCTCTGTCACTTCTTCAACATTCTCATCATGTGGTTCCTCAGTCCTCCTTCCCGATCCACCTGTTTCATCAACACCTGCACCAGATGTGCCCTCTCCTGCCCTAGATGAAGTACCCACATTCAGAAATGGGTACTTTGAAGTATCACTCAGATCATCTAACTCAGGTTGAGTTAGCTGATTGGGCAGGCCGACAGCAGCTTTCAGTTCATTCACCTCCTCCGGTAATCTCTTGATCAGTTTATTTTGATCGACCAACATCTTTGTCATTCCATCCAACATCTCATCCTTTTGTTTCTCCCTTAACTGCTGATTCATCAGCTTCGTCTTGATCATACTTAGTTCGTTGGAGAGAGAGGAGTTGAGGTTTCTGATCACATCCTCATCTAAACTTGCCTGTCTCTATATTTGTGGAGGCTCAGAAAAGGTTTGATGTTTCTGTTTAGTTCTCCTCTCAAATTCCCCAGCATCAGACTTCTTCTTCGCTCTATTCTCCTTCTCGGCCCTCGCCTGAGACGCCATCTGATTTACCTCATCTTCAAATACATAATCTTTTTCTTTAGCGTATCTCTTCCTTTTCTTCACATCCTCATACTGTTTTTGTCTAGTTTCCTCTGCATGTTTATCCTTAGACTCTATCACCTTCCTGATGTATGCCCAACAATCTGGTTTATACATGTTCTGCCATAAATGTGTAATCTTTCCACTGAAGTCGTGCCTGATTGCACAACAATCAGCAAAGATGCGTGTATTCATTAACACCAGCCTTTTAACTTCTCCGTGTCTCGGAACGTTGGGGATTTGGTCGTCTATTATCATCTGAAGGAATCTAGGATATAGCAGCCATTTGTCCTTTTTTAGTGCCATTACATTCTCAGCCATGCAATCAAATATCAAACTGGCTATATTTGCCTTCTCCCCTCTGCAGCAGATCGCCATTGCTTTCGCGCAATCCAGATTTAGCCCATCTGATGCACCTTTACGGTGATCTAAGCACATGATGATCACGTGGGCTATGTATCTCCACTCCTTGGATAGAAAGGACTTTTTGATTTCCTTTCTAGTCCCGAAAGGAGGACCCTCATATCCCATATAGCGAAAAGCATCAAACACCTCTTGATCAGTTAGATCAACTACTTCTCCAGTGTCCTCTTCTAGCATCAGTACTCTTGAAAGAATATCTTTAGTAATAATTACTTCGTTCTCCAATACTTTGGCAACGATCCTCTCTGAGTCTCCCCTTGTATTATACTCAGCGATACGCCAGAAATCTCGAATATGCAGATCATAAATGGTGGTGGAGTGTGAGATAGCGTATGCAATCGGGGATCTTTGCAACCACCTAATACAATCTCTAAATCCAGCTGCTTTAGGGTGAGAGTCATCTAATATGGCTGTTATGTTGTTCCTCTCATTGAAACTTGAGAGTCGCCATTTAAAAATTGAGAAACAAACACAACAAGTTAGTAAGATATATACGAATGTAATATTAAGAAAGATAGTAAAAAGTAATAAAATACAATATATATATATACATATATATATATATATATATTTAGTTACAAAATATAGTTTCGCCTTCGCTGAAATTATTATAGTTTTGGCAAGGAATGGAGACAATTTAGTCAGCCGAAACTGATAGTTTCGGCATGACAATGTGATAGTTTCGACTGACCAAAACAATAGTTTCGACGCAGCGAAACTGAGTATCGTTTGGCGAAACTGCGAAGTTCGCTCGGACAGCATAACTACACAGTTTCGCTGAAATTGGAGAACTTTTGTTCAGTTTTGCTAGATGATGGGTAGTTTCGCAGAATGAACTGAAAGACTACCCAACAATGACAATCAAATACGGTCACAATGGACAAAATAAACCTAGAAAATACTACAGTCCTGAGTTCGAAACTCACTTCTGAAGAGAAATCAAAGGAAAAGCAGAACAAAATGACACAAATGCGATGATTTGTGAAGGAAACCGTATGAAAACCTAAAAACCCTACTTTCACGAAACAAAATGTGTAATCTGCGAAAATGACCCATTTAGTTTCGTAGAGACACAAAAGTACCCGGTAGTTTCGCTGAGGAATCATCACTTTCGCCGGTAACAGTTTCACGTAAAAATATAATTTCGCCACAGCTAAACTATAGTTTCGCTGAGCACAAATGAGCGAAACACCCAGGGCGAAAGTGTTAGCGAAGCTGCAGTTTCGTCTAGCAAAGCTGCAGTTTCGTCTGGCGAAACTGCAATTTCGCATAGCGAAACTATCTGCGAAAGTATAATTTCGCAGAAAACCTAAAATTTATAAAAAATTAATTTAAACCAAATAGAATAAAATTAAAAAAAATAAAATAAAATAAAATAAAATAAAATAAAATAAAATAAAATAAAATAAAATAGGAGAAACCAAAATTCAAAGAAAAAGACCCCACACGATCACACCAAACATCATTTATTTTAACCGAAGATAGAAAATATCTTAGAGAAGAGTGAGAAGCTGAATGAATCTTCTTGAGAGTCATAGTTTGATGAGATTGCAGATATATTTGTCCTTTCTTAAACCCATTCCTTCTTCTTTTTGACAAGTAAACCGCAGCTATTGTTATCATGTTACCGGTTAATTTAATAGAAGACATAGAAAGACTCAGTCCCCATAGACATTTGGCAAAGAAACCTATCTTATCCTCATGATATTTTGAACGAATGACACCTACTGATTGATTACTTCTTTTGACGTACAGTAATGATCCCTTTTTCAGAAGAAGCACGATACAATTTGATAGCAGATGATGAGAGCTCCAGGTCAGTACTCACATACAGCAGAGGAGATCATCAAATTGTACTGATGAACACTCCAGGTCTGTACTACCGTACATCAGAGGAGTTCTTCAAATTGTGTCGATGAGAGCTCCAGGTTAGTACTATCGTACAGCAGAGGAGATCATCACGTTGTGCTGATAAGAGCTCCAGGTCAGTACTCACGTACAGCAGAGGAGATCATCACTCAAGGTCAGTACCATGGGGTATGAAGAAAGTTGATCCCGTAATTCATCATCTGGTGCTGAATCCATAACACTTGGGACTAACAACTAGAGGCGGCAATGTATTCTACTTCTCCTGTTGAGAGAGAGACAGTGGTCTGTTTCTTGCTTTGCCATGAAATGAGACAATTGCCCAAGTATTAACAACCTCCGGTAACTGACTTTCTGTTTAACCTGCAACCATTGGAATCACTATCTGAGTAATCATGTAAGTCAAAATTCACACCATAAGGATACCAAAGTCCTAATCGAGAAAAGCCCTTTAGATAATGAAAAATTCATTTGACGGCCTTTTCATGGGATTCTTTAGGAGCTGACTGGTATCGAGCATAATATCCTACAGCAAAGGTGATCTCAGGAGTGAGGCATGTTTGAGCAGTGAAAGGAGTCATCTCAGAAGAAGCATCATCCATTTTAAATTTCATCAACATTTCTTTAATATACTTTTCTTGATGAATGAGAATTCCCTCTAGCTTTTGTTCAACTTGCAACCGTTGTCACGTTTAAGTTCTTTACAAGTACGGACAATTACTCCCATCATGCTCATTTCAAACCGGCTACGCATAACCTCCTCAAACTCCCGACATAATTTTGGATTGGTGGAGCCAAAGATAATGTCATCGATGTAGACTTGCACGATCAGCATCTGACCGTCTACCTCCTTTTTGAATGATGTAATGTCGATGGTGCCTCGAGAAAAACCATTGCTTAAGAGATATTGTGTTAATATCTCATACCAGATTCGAGGTGCCTGCTGAAGACTGTAAAGAGACTTTTCAAGCTTGTATACTTTGTCTGGAAAATCTAGATCCTCAAAACCTAGTGGTTGACACACATATATCTCTTCATCAATGTTACCATAGAGAAATACACATTTCACATCCATCTGATAGACTTTAAATTGCTTATGAGCAGCATGCGCCAAGAATATTCTGATAGCTTCTAGACGGGCGACATGCGCAAAAACTTTGATGTAGTCAATCCCTTCTTCTTGAGCAAAGCCTTGGACCACTAGTCTGGATTTGTTTCTTACCACGATGCCCCGGTCATCAGGTTTGTTGTTAAACACCTTTTCGTTCCAATGGGGCACTTGTTTGGTGGAGGATCGACCAGAGTCCACACCTTGAGTTTCCTAAACTGTTGCAATTCTAATAGCATTGATTCAACCCAACAAGGATCCTGAAAAGCTACATGAACGTTTGTAGGAACGATTTGTGATATAAAACAAGAGAATAGGCAGACATTAATCAAGCCAGATTGAGTCCGCGTCCGAACTCCATCAGTGATAGATCCTATTACGTTATCATAAGGATGATCTTTCAAGCTTTTAAAATCGGTAGTCATGGGTGGGATGTGAGTGGGTGGTTCGTTAAGAGATTGTTGATGAGTGGTTAACGGCGTAGAGGATGGTGAGGTAGAGTGAATTGGGGAAATGGGACAGGTTGGTTGTGAAGTGGTACATAAAGGTGATGAGGGTTGTGATGTTAACACAGGTGGGGGTGGAAGATCAAATAAGGATGAGGATGATGCAACATCAACTGATATAGCATCATTTGCTGCTGTGTTTGGAGGGACTAGAGGTTTGATAAGTAATGGAGTGGGAAGGATAATGTTTGTTGTAACATTGGAGATGGACGCATCATCATCAAAAACTAGAAGATTAAATGATTTGAACACCATATCAGAGTCGAAGAACCAAGTTGGTTCTGAAGGAACATCAAAGGAATTAGATTCCTGCCAATCAACATAAAATGACTCTTGAACGATACGTGTTATCTTGTTATATACCCGATAAGCCTTTTGTGAAGAAGAATAACCTACAAAATAACATTCATCAGACACGGCGCCAAATTTTGTCTTCTGCGCTTGAGTGTTCAATAAGGTGCATGAGCAACCGAATGGTTGAAAGAAGTCAATCAAGGGCTTTCTCTTGTGAAATAGTTCATCGGAGTCTTCATCTTGTCCTTGACTATCAACACCCTGTTGAGAACATATGAAGCACAGTTCACCGCCTCAGCCCAAAAGATGATGGGTAAGGAGGATTCTATTAGCATTGTACGTGCAGCTTCAATGAGGGTGCGATTCTTTCGTTCAGCCACATCATTCTGTTGAGGGGTTCTCACAGCATTGTATTGTCTTAATATTCCTTTGGCAGCACAGAAAGAATCAAAAATCTGATTCCTGAATTCAGTACCATTATCACTTCGTATCGCCATAACCTTCCTCTTACTTATCGTTTCAATCGAAAGAATTAACTTTTGTAGCCCCTCAGCAGTCTCTCTCTCCTTTATGAGCAAGAAATCTCACCCATGAGTATCTGGAATAATCATCTATAATCACAAGGCAGAAAGATTTCTTAGCAATTGATTTAACACTGATTAGGCCACACAGATCAGTATGTAACAACTCGAGGGGATTTGAGATGCTATTTTCAATTTTAGGTTTGTGTGGTTTCTTATGTTGTTTTCCTTTTGCGCATGCCATGTATTTCTCAACCACAGAAAAGTATTTTAAAGGTAATCCCCTAACAAGTTTGTTTTGAAATCATGTCAAGAAGATATGTATCATGCTTCCTTGGAGCCCGCATGAGTACCATATTATCTGAAATATCAATCTCAGATTTCAAAAAGAGACATTCATTGGACTTGAATAAGACCGGAATGCTTTTATCACAA
>BJCO01813335.1:0-11780 GCA_018326465.1 Flaveria floridana
AGATTTATGGCAGACGAACTGTATTCTAGACGTATAATGTAGAACAGTAATAAAATATTTTATTAAAACATAAACGTTTATTAGTACACTTTATTAAAAACGATAAACGGTTATTATCACACAATAATAAAACACATAATTTTTAATCTTCTTGATCTTTATAAAAGATCCAAGCCGCAACATGGTTAAAAGAAATTCCAAACTTCTTCCGATGTCGTTCTTGAGCTGTTGTCATAATATCCGTATCACTCCATAACGTATTTCGATTGTTGTAAACGTCTTTGTAGATCTGTTGAAATTTCGTGACCTTCCTTGTCAAGTCAAACCACTTGTTGCTAAGTTCACGAGTGGTGCAATATTCTTCACGTTCGAGAATTTGATGAAAACGTGTTGAAACCCGGTTCCAAAATATTGAATTTGGTACGATGGTCCCTGAATTTTCGATACAAGATCTTACTAAAGGCACCTCCTCTTCATCCGTCTATAGATTTTGGTCCGGTGAAGGTGACACGAAATTTGATGTAAAACTTGTAGCACTCATGGTTTGGATATTGTGTAAATTTGTGTGAATTGGTTGTGTGAAGTGGTTGAATTTATAGAAGTAGAAAAGTATGTAACGGCCCGTGAGACCGTTCACGACCCGTATTGAGCAATACAGACGGGTCGTGAAGGGCCTAACAGGCGTGAAAGTCATAACGGTTTTTTAAAAAGTAAAACAGTAACGACCGTGAAGGGTCTCACGGCCCATAAGTTTGGATGCTAACGGCGCGTGAGACTCTTCACGGTTGTTACCGTTAAATATATAGACCCTAACGGTCCATTTCTTCATTTACGCCCCCGTTACTCACATAAGATCCTCTCTGTCACGACCCTCTGACTCCTTACTACGGTACGTATTTAAATTTCGTATTTTATTTTTGATTTTTATCGTTAAAATATGTTAAAATTTAGATTAAAAATGAAAATTTTCGAAAAATTTTGGGGGTTACGGCTCGTGAAGCACGTTCACGGCCTGTAATCTTTTTCGCATTCAAAGGGTTACGGGCCGTGAACTCCCGTCACGGGCCGTTACCCCTTTTGAATTTCAAAGGTTACGGGCCGTAAAAATACTTCACGGGCCATAACCATTTCAAAGGGTTACGGGCCGTGACTTCTAGTCATGGGCTGTTTTCTCTTTTAATGTTCTTATATTTTTAAATTTTTTTTACAGATCATGCCGCCACGCAAGCGTTCACGCCCAGAGACCGAGACCGAGGGTCAGCGTGACTTCCTGCACCCGCATCCCTATCTTCATTTTCCCAGAGAGACACAACCACGGCTTAGGCTGTGGAAGCTGATAGGACGGTCCTTGAAGGGGACCCGCACCATTGACTGGGACGTGCTGACGGAGATTGGAGATCTAGCACATGCCCAGGAGGAGACACAGGGCTCGAGGGAGAGACGCTCTGGAGGCGTATATTTAATTTGGGCTCTAGGAGGGGCTACAGGGAGCTGACCTGGGAGTTTTGTCCACCTTCATATTCACTCCCACGACAGAGGATGAGGACCCCCGGGTGCACAGAGCCGTTCGTTTTTTGCTGGGGGGCAGGAGGTTTGAGTTCACCCTCGTTGAGTGGTCCGTGGCTCTTGGGTTTTACACTCAGGAGGAGACACAGGATGGGTGTTTTTATTCTGACGAGATCCAGTCAGAGGCAACTCCTTTGGTCGGGTGGTGGCCGACGATATCCGTCCAGCCGTGGGAGGGCACCATTAGGGCGAGCTCCATTTGAGATCCATTACACCAGTATCTGTACCGGTGCATTGCTGGCACCATTGCCGGCCGAGACCAGAGTGTGGAGCAGGTATCGCTCCTTGATTTATCTTTTTTTAGAGCATTGCTTTCACCCTGACGGGTGAATCTTGTTCACTGCACGACCACCTATTTCTTCAGTGTCATTCAGTGCACGGTAAAAACTATTTATATTAATTTCTTAATAAATAATTATAATCTATTATTATTATATTATAATTATAATTTGATTGTTTTACAGATGAATAGCCCTATTGTTTGCGGGTCTTACATCACCGTCATTACCTCGCGCTTAGGTTTGTTTACGGACGCCCTAATTGCGAGGCAGACGACGGACGCGGCGCCTACGATTTTGGGGCGAGAGACCGTCATGGCCATAGGGATTTCCGCCAAGTTTGGCGACGACCTCCGATGGTCCACTGACGGTGGTCGGACCATCTGGCAGCCTATGGCGGTCGCTAGTGCGGAGGAGGAGCAGGCGCAGCCGCTCGCCAGAGCACCGGCCCCCCCGCCAGTAGCGCCTGTGGCGAGGGCTATCATTCGCCGGATTCCTCCGACGGGTGGGGCGCGAGATGCCCGCCATGCTTGTATGGATGGTGGATCTGTGCAGCATGTGGGCTGCTCAGCATGGTATCGACCACCCCTCGACCGGAGTTGGTTCCTTTTGTTAGGTGGCCTGGGGGTGATGAGGAGAGGCTGGTGGTGGTGATGAGGAGGACCAGCCACCGCCAGAATAGATAGTAGGCCTGTATTTTTATTTAGATTTCATGTAAAAAACTTAATATATATTTTGATGATTTATGTAAATATTATTATCTCAAATCAGTTCATTTTAATGTTTATTAGTTTGACGACGTATTTATATATTTAGAGATTCTTGATAAATTACATAAAAATTTAATAAATTACATCCAAAAATTTTTTTATTACATAAAAAAATTACTGAATTACATAAAAAATGTAACAATTATATTAAATTTATTTGTTCAACCGTGTCTGTGGGTCGTAGTTCGATATATTTTTGAAATCGCATTCCATATATAACCTCCCAATCATTAGCGTTTTCTATTTTGTAATTGATGCAATATCCGCTCGAAAGAGGCATCGGATAATCACCTACCAATCGGATCCAAATGAAATTGCTACTCTGAACATAAGCAATCACAGTCACATGGTGTTCACTGATATCACGAGTAGATAACTAGAACGGGAAAAAAGTATCGGAGTTACCGATAGATATAAACATTAAAACCACTCGAAACCTGTTAGCAATCAGGATTGCGACAGGTGGCACTGTCATCCAGTTTTTTCTTGGAGCTGCACCTAACCCGTTCCAGTTTAATGACTCCCTTATTTGCACTATATCGTGAAACATCATAGCATGCTTATGTTCGTTTTCATCCAACTCAGCTATAAATTCCGTACAAATAAAACGCCAGTGATTTTCACCATATCCCAGTGCGAGTGCTACAACACGAAAACCACAGTTGCCGTCGGCTAAAACATCATCCGCACCTGAAATATACGGGTAAAAGAAGGATGGAATCCAATCACTAAATCAGAAACAATTGTTTTTTTCTTTGTCACCCGGGATATATAAAAACCTGGATGTCTCTTAGGATAATCCGTCTTTGCCTCTTACTTTGGAATACATTGATTGACTGCGCTGCAAAGATGTAACACCCGGATATTTTTAATAGAAAAGAAAGAAAGAATAAACGTAAATAAAAGGAGAAAATACAACTTAACCCAAGTTGAGGGGTTAAAAGTGTCAAAAGGACAAAAAGAATAAAAGTTGGTGCATAGACGTGGTATGGCCGCCCATAATCTTCTCCACTCTTCTTCTTAACCGGTTTTAGAGAGAGAAAGCATAGAAGCTTTTGGGTTTTGAAGAAAAATAAAGAAGAAGGCTGAATTCAAGGTAAGAATTCGAAGTTTGAAGTGTTCTAGTTGGGATTTAGCCTCGGTTATATGCTTATGTGTTTGTGTGTGTGTGTTCGGGTGTGTATGTTTGGTGGGTTTCTAGGTGTTTAAACTCATTGCATACGGGTTTGAAGGAAGACACACTCAAATTGCATAAGGTGAGTTCTAGAACCCCCTTTTTACATGTTCTAACTGATTTTGGTGCTGGAAATACATGTAAGTACGTTTTTATAAAAATGGGTATGTTACCCGTATGTGTATGTGGGTGGGTGTAAGTTTGGGTTTGATTTGTGGTTATGTTCATGTTATGATGCTTAGAATGTTAGTGATAAGCTTAGAACATGATGAACTGGGATTGATTATGATGATTGATAGTATGAGCTAGCTGCCATGCGCCTAAATAGCGGCCCATGCGCCCAATGGTCAAAATTGCTTAAGTGTCCCCCATGTGCCCAAAGCCCATGCGCCCAAACTGTATCCATGCGCCTAGGCACTCATGCGCCTGTATAGTGCCCATGCACCTAGAATTGGCCCAGAATGACTAAGTGTTGGGCCATGCGCCCCAATAGTGCCCATGTACCCAGAACCTTCCCATGCGCCTAAGTGTTCCCATGCGTCCAAAAGGCCATGCGTCTGCATAGTGCCCATGCGCCTACATAGTGCTCATGCACAGGCATAGTGCTCATGTGCCTAAGACTTAGAAATATTTTCTTGAATTTTGGGGCTGAAAATGCATACTAAATATACGATTTAAATGACCAAGATTTTAAGAGGTTTTAATAGGAAGATCGATTTTTCTATAACAAAATGTGCTATACGAATGTGTTAAAATAAAAAATTTTCACGCTGACCTGGCAGCTCGGCCCC
This sequence comes from Flaveria floridana, assembly GCA_018326465.1. Lineage (NCBI taxonomy): Eukaryota > Viridiplantae > Streptophyta > Magnoliopsida > Asterales > Asteraceae > Flaveria > Flaveria floridana. The sequence continues at coordinate 4,580 of BJCO01813335.1, forward strand.
AGCCAGGGGCGTTGCCCCTTGGACCCCACTAGGGGCTGTTGCCCCGAGGACCCTGCTGTTAGGGGCTGCCGCCCCCGAACCCCCGCTGTTCCGCAGAGGGTCTGTAATGTTCTATGATGACTTGTACTTGCTGTGCATGTGCTTATGTGTGTGAATGAAGTATGCATGATATATGTTATGTATGATTATGTGTGACAATGTTATGCTTATGTATGATATGTTTCCTTATGTTCCTTATCATGTATTATTCCGTGACCCACGTATTATGAGTATGAAATGAACGTGAAGTATTATGTAACGTAAAGCGGAAGTTTATGTTAATGATATGTGAAACATAAAGAAAGAATGAATGCATACATTAATGAACGAACGAAGGTAAGAAAAGTCTTGCAAGCAATGTATGGAGATTCATACCCAATGAATGGTGTTAGCTCAACTGTGTGCGGGTTAGCTACCCTGGAAGGATGCACACTGGGGTCTAATTCTTGTGATTGACATACGTATGGGATCTTGCCACTTACCCCGGTACTGTGGTCAGACCACCAGGCATAATGTATGGGAGTCTAATTATAGACTTCAGCCCAGTACCTGCTTTATACATGACGATGGGGTATAGCACATGGCATTGGTCCGAATGAATTTACCCTGGTACTATGGTTAGGCCACCGGGCACAATGTATGGGAGTGTATTTATAGACTTCGGCCTATTACCCGCTTTATGCATGATGGTGGGGTATAGCCCGTGGCATTGACCCGGAATGTGAGGAAGATAAAGGTGAATGTACGTAAAATATGGTAAGGAAGATAACACATGATAACGATGATGTACGATGATGAATGAACGAAAGTTAATAAACGATGATGAAGATAATAATAAGATTATCTATTTGTACGTATGATGTGTGAGCACATATGAAAGTAAAGAACGGTTTTGAATGATAAGTGAAGTATTTTATTTATAAAACTAGAACTCACTCAGCAATACTGACTTTTATGTATTTTCCAGTTGGCAGGTGATTGTTGCTGAGGATGGCACGGGACAGCTGCTTGGCATTTTTGGGATGACATCCATTTGTATAACAATGATGTTTTGTGATGTAATGCAAATTGTGATATTTTGTAACAGTTAACTACATTGTATTATTTTTTCAAAAGCGTTCATTAATATATGAAATGGTTTTAATTAATTTCCGCTGCGATGTTTTAAATAAATTTATGGTTTATGTGCGATGAATGACCAACTGTGAGGTGCTTGGGAACGGTGCCTTACAAAAGACCCTTGTTTTGACTTCACCACAGAACTTGAATATATCGGAGGAACTTTAAAATTTTTTCTATCTTGCATATATGAACTATGTCTGGGGGGATCTAATATTGTGTCTTTTTGCTTATCTTTTTTTGGACGACCTCGTGTATGTGTTTGGACTTTAGGAGGTTTTTTTATCAATTTTTGAAGGATAAATGTACGATTTGAAATTTTTAATCTAAGATTTTTTCAAGTTTTCGGGTTGGACAAGTAAATGTTTTGTCACCATGTCCATCTGTTTATGTACATCTACTTGAATCTTCCGTACAATATACGCGGGTGAAAGATCAAGCTTCCTCTAAAAAATATCAATGGCATCGGGCGGGATACATTGACCTATAAAATAATAGATTAAATTAAATATACAAAAAGTTTTCATGATAAGATTTAAAATGTAAAAGAACATCCACCTGTTTGAAAGTAATTGTTTAATTTACAAGCACACGGAAGACCACAACTGGTAAAATGATGGCAACCACATGATTCTTTGGATTTCTTTAGATGATGAATCATGTTTATCTCACCAACTAGGAGATCTAAAGCTGCAATAAAAACCTTATCTTGTAGCAATTGAAACACTTTATGATTATGCTACACCGTAAGCATGATTTTGCTTTTGGTAAAACTTTCTTTTATAGCAATTTCCTGGGTAACTAAAATATTATTGATAAAAGGAATAAATCTATCTAGGGTGCTGTTGGTTGCTTTGAGGTAACTTTTCAACAAAGAATGTTGACTCTCAACTTGGTTCGTTTTGTGCTGACCAAAATAATAATTACTATTTATCCACGCCGACACAAATCTCTCTTTGTAGGGGTCCAACCAGTTATTTTTGAGGTACAACAATACTCCTATTTAAAATAAAATTATTTATTTTTATGTATATAAATATATATATTTAAAAATAACACTAGAAAACTTATTTGAATGCTTGGTCACCAATCTGCGATAAAGTCGGTCGTAATTATAAGCGTATATGTCCGCCGTAGCAGAGTTAATAAGTACCGACCACACATGCTCAAAAGCACCCCACTCTTCATTTGAAAACTCGCCTTGCAATGTTTAGCAATATTCTTCAAAATATGCCATCTGCAAAGTAATCGAACAACATTCGGAAAAACTTCTTCTGACGCTTTCATCAGAGCGAGGTCTCGGTCAGTTAGTATAACACGCGGCTCCATATACTTTTCTTCCAACGTTTCTTTAAGTTGCTCTAACACCCATCTGAAGTTGGCCTCACGCTCATTATCAATGAATGCGTGAGCAACAGAAAAAGATTTCAGGGTGGATGTCGCACCAACCATTTCCATTTGAACAAACGGCATTTTATACAAGTTAGTTTTGTATATGGTATCTATCATTAACACGTGTGGGTTGGCACGCCATAAAGTGTGAGATGTGGGATGTATAAAAAAAACTCCGTCTACGGTATTTGTCGGTTCATCTATGTGAGGGGTATAAATATATTTATGTTGTTGTAGTATATAAAAAAAACCTGCATTGGGGTTTCCCTAATTCTGGTAGACTTTTTAATTTTTGACCGAACGTTATATATGGTTCGTAACGCAGACACGTTATTGGGATTTTGTTCCCTCAACATGCCTAAATTGTTTCGAGGGTCAATATTTTGCTCGGTCAGATTCTTTACAGTAGAAAGCTCCTTTTCGGTGAGCCTCATTGCGTATGCATGTCCTTCCAGGTGTTCAGCAGGTTCATGGTTATGAGTATCGTCCACAACAACTATTATCCACATATCTCTCTTCATCTCGTACTTACCCTGCAATTCAAACTGACAAATTGTTTTTTTGGTGCCACTATTTCTAATAGTGTCTGCTCCTTTATATACACCACCCCGATCACATTTCAACCATATTTTTACCACCACACTATTCGAGTTTCTTTTTGAACGTTTGGTGACAATAACAACCCCATTTTCTTGCCCTACGTTACTTGCCCAATCAACTAATTCTTCACGAGATGAGAAAAGTTGCGAATTTTAATATTTATAATTAGTTATTAGTAAATGAAAGTAAAAAGTAAATATGATATATCTTATAACCTGATTCGTGTCGTATAAACCTCTTGTACCAGAACTAGAACCGTCATTATCACCGCTGCTATCGCCACCTTTATCACCCCGTCATCGCCGCCATCATCCCTCGTACTGTCCTAAATAGTTTGAAGTACCCTCACCTTAATAACCGTATCCCTCGTCGGGGTAATAGTTAGATTCTGACCCGAATAAATAGTTGCTATCCCGGATATACATCGTAACGTTAAGTCTTACAAATTTATTATAAAAATGATTTTTATGAAACGAATTTATAAACTAATGTTTATATAATATTTCATATGGAATATTGCATCCCGTCATATAATTAACACGAATATCGAGGAATATTACGTCATCTCAAATAATGTAATAAATACAAACTTAAACGAAAAACGAGGAATTATATATCTCGTCAAATAATTAACATTGAAAAATAATGCCCGTGAAGGATTTCATGGGTTGTGATCTAACACAGTAACGGGTCGTGAACAGCCTAACGGGCCTTCACCTGGTAGACCGTAAAGAATAATTTGATTAACCACTAGTGCTTACGACCCGTGAAAGCCCTTACGGGCCGTAAGCAGTGTGTCCAGATATCCATCTGGGCGTCTCCTTAGTAGGCCCCTAACAATAACAACAACAACAACAACAATGACACCAGCAGCGGCCGCACCAGCAGCAGCGGCCGCCGCAGCAACAGCCGCCGTAGCGGCCGCACCAGCAGCACCAGCAGCAGCACCAGCAGCAACACCACCAGCACCAGCACCAGCACCAACAGGAGTAGCAGTAGGAGCAGCACCAGCAGCAACAACACCAGCAGCAGCAGCAGCAGCACCAGTAGCAGCAGCACCACCAGCAGCAGCAACACCACCAGCAGCAGCACCGCCAGCAGTAGCACCGCCAGCAGCAGCAGCAGCACCACCAGCAGCAGCAAGAGCGGCGGAAGCAGCAGCAGAAGCAGCAGCAGGAGCAGCAACAGGAGCAGCAGGAGCAGGAGCAGCCGGAGCAGGAGTAGTAGTAGGAGGAGGAGCAGCAGGAGCAGCAGCAGAAGGAGCAGGAGCAGCAGCACGAGCTACAGCCGTAGCAGCAGCAGGAGGAGGAGTAGCAACAGCAGGAGCAGCAGCAACAACAACAGCACCAGTATAACACCCGGTTATTTTTAACAAAAAAAATGAAGAAAAAGAAAGAAAATATATTTTACCCAAGTTGAGGGGTAAAAAGTATCAAAAGGACAAAAAGAATAAAAAAGTGGGTGCATAAAGGGGATAAGGCCGCCCATAATCTCCTGCAGACTTCATTTCATTCGATTTTAGAGAGAGAAAGAGCAGAATTCGGATTTTTGAAGGAAGAACAAGAAGAAGTCGAATTCGAAGTGCTTGAGCTCACAGCAACCGGTTTTGAAGAAGTCATACTCGAAGCTACATAAGGTGAGTTCTAAGACCCCTATTTTACACGTTTTTGAATGATTTCGGGGCTGGAACACATCTGAAAACTATTTTCGGGTATTTGGGTGAAAAACCCATTTACGAATGTATGTGTAAGTTTATGATTCGTTTGGGGTTGTTATGAACATAAGGTTTCTAAGGCAAACTATGAATTTCAGTATGATGTTCGACTAAGTACTGTTGATGTATGTTTTTAGGTGTTTTCCTATGATGTGTATGATATTTAGTTTGTTCTTAGTGTGTAGTATGGTAGATCTGTGCTAAGGATGTGTTAAGATGATGATTGAAATTTGAAAAAGGCATAAGTTAAGTTGCAGGTCCATTTACACAACCGCATTAACTAATGCGGATAATAAGGAAATGCGGCTAAGGCATTTACTCAGCCGCATTAGCTAATACGGATGGCTAAGGAAACGCGGCTAAGGCATTTACTCAGCCGCATTAACTAATGCGGATAGATAAGGAAATGCGGCTAAGGCATTTACTCAGCCGTATTAATTAATGTGGATGGCTAAGGAAATACGGCTAAGGCATTTACTCAGCCGCATTAACTAATGCGGATAGACATGGAAATACGGCTAAGGCATTTACTCAGCCGCATTAACTAATGCGGACAGTCAAAGAAATGCGGTTGACATTTGCTCACCCGCATTAACCAATGCGGACAGCAAAAGGAAATGCGGATGAACACTTGAAATATTTTCTGACTTTTTTGGAAAAATGGAAATATAGGCTTTGGCTTGGGAGATTCCCGGGGGCTACGTAAGTTGACTTTTTGAGGTCATAGATGGTATGATGGGCATGTTATGATGTATGATTGATGCTTATGTATGATGGTATGTATGATGTATGTTATGTATGTATGATGCCTCGTATGATGATGTTGTATGTTTATTATGTTCCTTGCTTTACTTGATTGTCTTCCAGTGGCTTTCAATGCATATTAATGAATGAACGAAAAGTATTATGTAATGTAAAGTGGAAGATAATAAAAAGAGGAATGTAACGAAGGAATGCATGCATTAATGAATGAATGAACGTAAGAAAGGCTTGCAAGTAAATGTATGGAGGTGCACACCCATTGAAGGTGTTAGCTTAACGATGTGCGGGTTAGCTACCCTGAAGGATGCACATCGGGGTACAGTCTTTGTGATTGACCATATGTATGGGATCCTTGCCGCTTACCCTAGGTGACTGGATCAGCTTCGTGCATAATGTTCGTGGTTAATTACCACAGGTCCAGCATCAGCTTCATGCACAATGTTCGGGGTATAGTGCATGGCATTGATCCAGAATGAAAAGAAAAGATAAGTGGTGCATGTACTTGCCCTAGGTGACTGGATCAGCTTCGTGCACAATGTTCATGATTTAATTACCATAGATCCAGCACTAGCACTTGTGCACAATGTTCGGGGTATTGTACATGTCATCGAAAGTAATGGACGTACGAATGAATGTAATGAACGTATGAATGAATGTAACGAACGCACGGACGAATGAAATGAATGAATGAATAAAAGTAAGAAACGTACAAACGAAAGAAAGGGTTTATGAATGAACGAGAATGTTAACGATGAACGGTAAATGAACAAAAGCTAATGAACGAATGATGAAGATAATAATGATATTATCTATGTGTACTTATGTTGTGTGACCGTATGTATGTAAAGAAAAGTAAGTTTTATTATAAAACTAGAACTCACTCAGCAACGCTAACCTTTTATGTGTTTCCAGTTGACAGGTAGTGTTGCTGAGGATGGCACGAGGCGGCTACTCAGCTCTTTTGGGATGGTATCTGTTTGTTAATATTTTTGTAATGTATTATGTTGCATATATTTATAAAACAAAATGGTGTTTGTAGAGGATTCGGATAAACGGGATTACCTAAGGAATCCTCTTACTACTAAAGGTCACTGTTTATGACTATTTTGTAAGAGCATTTTATTGTAACGCCCCGAATTTCCTGAAACCGACTATTTAATAATAATGGGCTTTTAAGGGTTAATTTAAGATATAAAGGGGTAAATTAGTGGGCTATGGGTAAAATTAGCCTTAATGTGCTAGGCTTGGTGGGTTTAAGGGCCCTAATCAGCCCTTAAACCATGCATGATCAGATCCATTCCACCATTTCAAACCGTAGTCACAAATTTCGTAGAGAGAGAAAGCAGAGAGAGAAAGTGGGAAGAACTCAAGATTTGAGCTTGGAAGGTTGAAGGATTGAAGAGCTGGGTGTTTGGAGCATCAAAAACTAAGGAAATAGCAACAAAACAAGGTAAGAATCGACCTCTAAGACCTTCTGTAGATCAAACCCGGATTCTAGGGTTTTGGGGTTTTGGGGTTTTGAAAAGTTCAAAGAAACTCATAAAGGTCAAATTTTTACGTATGAAAACATGTAAA
>BJCO01813361.1:1089-23019 GCA_018326465.1 Flaveria floridana
CTCCCCTCCTCCCCCTCCTCCTCCTCCTCTACTACTACTACTACTACTACTACTACTATTACTATTATTATCATCATTATTATCATCATTATTATCATCATTATCATCATTTTTATTATTATTATTTTTATCATCATTATTATCATCATCATTATCATCATCATTATCATCATCATTATCATCATCATTATCATCATCATTATCATCATCATTATCATCATCATTATCATCATCATTATCATCATCATTATTATTATCATCATCATCATCATCATTATTATTATTATTATTATTATTATTATTATTATTAAGTTAAGATTAGGTTAATTTGAATTAAATCAAAAATTGTTAACTATTATCAATTAAATCAAAAATTATTAACTAAGTCACTAAGTTAAATATCTAACGGAAAATTTAAAGAATTTAAACGTGAGTGGTAACGATGTTAACCTGAAAACGCAGGGTGTCACACGTTTCAACGTAAATTTAATTCGGAAACAAGTCAGGACGATTGTAGTTTATGTGTTTTTATGTAAGTTTTGACTTACATAAATTTTTTGCAGAAACGAGTTTTGGCGATTGTAATCTATGGGCTTTTTTATGTACATTTTAACGTGGTCTACATTTTAACATGTAGTATTGTTTGGAAAAGAAGCGGGTCATGTATAATACGTTTTCGTTCAACAGTATAACCTCGAGGTACTTTATGGTTTGACGTGAATTTAGCCAAGAGACAAGTCAAGACGACTATTGGTCTATATCTTATCACGAAGCGAACTTTGCCGCCGCAACACGCGACCGGTTAAAAACTAGTTGTTTAAATAAGCATCTTATTATACAACTATACAAGTCATGATACATATATGTCATGTGACTTGACGCGTTCTATAAATCATACAGATACTATGATGTGTATGATGGATAAAACACGAATAATATGATAATAGACATTATTGTAAGAGGTTATGCGGGTATAGCCCTTTTTAGCAATTTATACATGTATGGAGATTGAGGATGGTGCATATGCAATACCACCGTTTTTGACTTTGTTATTTGAGTAAAATATAACTTTCATCATTGTGGTTGTATAATAATTGTACTTTGAATTTAAATGTTTAAATATTTTATTTGCATTTAAATGTTTCATAAAAATTAAACGCATAAAACACCTCATATGAGTTTGTTTCTTTGTTTTGTAATAAACATTTTAAATTACTTTTCTGTTTTACATTTAATTTTGTTTTGAGTTAATTAATGTTTAAAAGAAAATCCTCATGTTGATGTATCTACCTTCCATTTAAAAAGTTGAGAGCTTAAAAGCTACAATATGCATTTGTATATGATTAATTAAAGTATATTATGAGTTGTTCTAAACAAATGTGTATATGTACTAAATTGTATGTCTATTTATTTATACCGCTATATAAAGCAAAACCATGGAACACAATTGTGATTTAAAAAAAAAATAAGACATTTAATATAACTTATTAAGCATTAGATACAAGTGTTCTATGCAACCATTCATATTTTGTCCCTCATTTAATAAATTTCTTCTAATTAATACATATTATTAATACGTTATTTAATAATGTAAGATTATTTAATTCACTACGTTATATATTATATTATTTATAATACTTTAAATTAACATTTAAATTGAATAATAAGTATTATCTTATTTGAATACTTAACTACATAATTCTTAAATATTTTTATAATAATAATAATAAATTTATAAAAAGTATTGTCTTATATAAATACTTAACTATATAATTAATGAATACTTTTGTAACAATAATGATGATGATAATAATCTATATCATAAGGGCACACTTGTAATTTTTCTATATTACTATATAAAGCAAAACCTCGGGACACAAGTGTAATATTACAACAAACTAAGACACCTAATTCAACTTATTAAACATCAGGTACAAGTGTTTTATGCAGTTATTTTTATTTTGCCTATCATTTAATAAACTTCATTAAATTATTATATTTATTAATACATTATTTAATAATATAAGATTATTTAATTCACTACATTATATATTATATTATTTATTATACTTTAAATTAACATATAAATTTATTAGTAAGTATTATCTTATTTAGTCTTCATTTAAGCTTTTAGCTAACTGATCTCAAGCAACTAACAAACTACTTGGCTCGTTTACACACTTTCAAACCACGTGAGATAAAAGTTAAAAACAGTGAACCAAGTTGTTATGTGAGACATCCAGTGGGTTATGATGGAACTGTTTGATTTTTAAGTACTAGTTAAATGAGCCATATCACATAATATAATTCAATAACATTAAGATGAAAATGATAGGTGGCAATATGAGTCGAAAATAATATTCACAACAAATTTATAATTTATTTAGAGGGTCAGGTAAATCTTAATATACGAATATGGTAAATATCAAATGAAAACTCTCAAATTTTGTGAAAACTTCAAGAACTCAAGAAAAATAATAAAAACATTATTTAATACTAATATTGTTATTATTAAGTTTGACATCCTTAAATGAGTTTACATGCGATAAATTTGCATATATTCATATATTTTTTTCACAAATGTCTAACCTAGAGACCATACTCTTTTCATTTAACACAGTACTTATTTATTAGAAAAAAGTTAAATGGTAAAAATAATTTATACAAACCTATTTATACTAATAAAAGAAAGTTTTTAAATACACACTGCGTAATTCAAAAATTGCTAAGTCTAATTTTTTCGTTTTTTTCTCCTATTAAATAATTAACTTAACTACTAATTAAATTATTTAATTCCTTTCAAATCAAAAATATATCAAATAAATTAAAATATAGATATTTTTATAAATGCAATTTCTAATAAATAAAATCTGTATGAGATAATATTTTTTCTAAGACATTAATTTGTTTAAAAAACAAAAATATTTTTAAAATTTTGTTTTTAAAAATAATTATTTTTTATACAAAAAGAACTAAAATTCAAAGTAATAAGAAAAATTTTAAAAATGACATTTTTAAAAATATTTTTTTTGAAACTAAATGTTCAAAAAACACTTATTTAAAAATTTATTTGTTTATTTAACAACCAAATTTTTAAAAAAAATAAAAAGAAAGGTTTACAAAAGTTTAAGAAAAGATATCATTGTTACTAACTACTAAAGTAGTAAAGTAACAACGTGATTAGTGTCTTGCAGTATAACATAGGGGTTTTAGAGGGAAGAGATCGATTAGATGAACCTCCTTCCTTTAAGATTGTCAGATCATAATAATCAATTACATATTTTAGTGTGAAATGTAAAATATCATGGATTTGACTTATTGAACAAGTAAAAGTAAAACAATATTGACCACATAAAACAATAAAAACGTTACGACACTCCAACAATCCTTCATCTTATTAGCGGACCCAGATCCTATCACTTTAGGAAATAGTCCATCTCCATAAATACAGGAGATATGTTAGCAACTCATTAGAAAAGTTAGGCTGTATTGTTATTATATGGTTCTCCTATTCATTGTAGATCATCAACTGATACCAAAAACTAATATGTTGACGACATCATTTTAACGACATCTTTAAATACCTTTCTACAGCATGTTATTCAGCTTCTTTCAGGTGAATTTGCCATGACCGACTTGGGCACTCTACATCACTTTCTAGGCATCTCGGTTACACGGAATTTGAAAGGGGTGTTTCTATCTCAAACACAGTATGCTAGGGACATTCTTCACCGTGCCAACATGACATCATGCAAACCTTGTGCCACACCAGTGGATACGTCCTCCAAGCTCAGTGCCACTGACGGTCCCCTTTTGCAAGATGGGACTCTATATCGAAGTCTCGCCGGGGCATTACAATATCACACCTTCACTCGGCCAGATATATCATACGCGGTTCAGCAGATCTGCTTATTCATGCATGCCCCTCGGGAACCGCACCTTGTTTTCTTAAAACGGATTCTCCGCTATGTAAAAGGTACAATTGGTCACGGAATACACATGTCTGTTTCCCCGAGCTCTACTCTAACAGCATACTCTGGTGCCGATTGGGGCGGATGCCCGGACACTCGTCGTTCCACCTCGGGCTATTGTGTATACTTGGGGCACAACCTCATTTCTTGGTCCTCCAAACGCTAGCCGACCGTTTCAAGCTCTAGTGCCGAAGCCGAGTACCGTGGGGTTGCCAATGCCGTTGCCGAGACAAGTTGGCTTCGAAACCTGCTTCTAGAACTTCACATTCCTATACGACAAGCAACCATTGTATATTGTGACAACGTCTCGGCTGTCTACCTGTCTGAGAACCCGGTTCAGCACCAGTGGACCAAGCATGTGGAGCTTGACATTCATTTTGTTAGAGAGAAAGTTCGACTCGGACACATACGTGTCCTTCATGTTCCTGCAGCTTATCAGTACGCTGATATCTTCACTAAAGGCTTGTCAAGACAGCTCTTTCATAGTTTCCGATCCAGTTTGAACGTGTGTCAAGATCCCCGTTCCAACTGAGGGGGAGTATTAGCGGACCCAGATCCTATCACTTTAGGAAATAGTCCATCTCCATAAATGCAGGAGATATGTTAGCAACTCATTAGGAAAGCTGTTAGGCTGTATTGTTATTTATATGGTTCTCCTATTCATTGTAGATTATCAGCTGATACCAAAGACTAATACATCTTTCATGTGGTTTTACCCAAAACCATGATACACACGGGTACATATTGGTTTTGCATCTAGTAGTCACTATATTATCAAGTGATTGTTTAATCATATTATGATACCAGTCACTAGTCGTCCGGTATTCTTCTTGATTTATAGTTAGCATTTACAACATACAATGATACCTACCACTATTTCAAATATCGGATGGTGGTTTATACACATTTTTATTTTAAAAGTGCTTAATTTACAATTTTAAGTTTGTATTTAAAAGACACTATGCGAAGAAGAAATAATGGTCTGAAAAATAAATAGAAGTCTATAAGCACCAAACTAAAAATATTACCGGTGTAACCCCCGACACATCCATATTTGTAACCCTATCCACTTTTATTTTTCTATTATATTTGTTGTTCATGCAATAAAACATTTGGAATTCTATGCCGTTTTATTTGTTTTATCATATATACTACTGTACATGACAATTTATAATCTTATACATTTTATAAATATGTTTCTATAATAGTTACATTTGTTAATACGTTTAATATTTGTTTTATAATTTTACTTCTTCTATTATGATGCCAACGTATGCCTTAACGTTTATATAAATTAACTAATATTCATATGATTTGATCAGGTGATTAAAAGCCTAAATTAGTAATATCATCAAGTTGTTATACATTCATAAAATGCCTAAAGTTCATTGTATTAAGAAAGTTCTTGAATTCTTATTTAAAATACATGTGCTACCTTTGTGCACATATGTAATAAAACTAAATTTTATTGGACTCACATTCTTAATATTAGACCAGAGAGTTTCAAAATTTTTACTTAAGGTTTGATATTTTTAATAATCATGTGAAACCATAACAATGATAATACGTATAACCATGTTAATCTAGGATTCACCATTGCCATTAATCAACTTATTCATATTCTTATTTCTGTCATTAAATTTTAGGAAAATCATCAAAATACTAACCCCACCTCATTTTTCATCCACATACCTCGTCCTTATATTTTTAGAGTAAAAAATCTAATTTCATCGAATATAAGAGCTTATTATTCATCATCCATATACATATTCTCTAGTATTTTTTAAATCTGGACGTGAATGAAAGAATAATAAATAATAAATAATAAATAAAAAGGATTTAGTTAAGATAACAATAATTATAGAGAATGAGAGAGAGAGAGGATTTTAGAAAAAAAGATAAGTAAACTTAAAGAATAGTGTTTTCTTCTTTTTTTTTTTTAATTTTAGAGATGTGGATGAGAAACTATGAATATCTAAGAGCATTCATATTAGTTCATTATAACTACACTAATATCATTACTTTTTCTCTCTTATTTTTAATTAAATAATATTTTTTTTATATTTTTATAATTATTTTTTATTTATCATCCACTCATAACAACTTCAAAAAATATTAAAGAATTTATTAGGATAAATAATGTTTACCAAATATGCAAATTAATAATAAAATTTTATTTATCCTCAACTCACAACCATTATATCTTTTATTTTACTTTAATATAAAAGTAATTAGGGGGGACATATGATAAAATCACTTTTCTGCTCATAAAAAAATTATCGTTTCTCTATCCTATTTAATAGTTATAATAATTATTAATAATATTTTTTAAACTTGTTACAAACTAAAAATACTTTTTAGTAAATTAAGAAAGAGCTTTATTATTAATATTATTTATTAAGAAACAAAATTTTAAAAAATAAGAAATTTTTCTAAAATATATATACTTTAAAAACAAAAATAGTTCAAAATTTGTGTTTTTAAAAAGTAAAATATTTATAAATAAAAAATAATTAAAATTATGAGTTATAATAATGTTTTTTAAATGGTTTGTTTTGAAACAAAATGTTTAGTTTTCTTAAATAAAAAAATTTAAGAAGTTGATATCATTGTTTTATTACCTTTACTTCTTACTCTACTAATTTCAATTATATATTATATTAAAATCAATTTATAAATTATAAAATTTTATTTTTAATATTTTATTTATTAAACACGTGTATACACGAGTTATTAAAACTAGCATAATATAAAGAATAAGCTTATAAAAATATAAAGAATCTACTATAAATCCCCTTAAAGTGGTGCTAGTTATTATATAAAACATATATAGAATAGATTAAGGGGCTGTTTGATTTTGGCTGACCCGACTGACTGGCTGACTCGATAAGCCGGTCAGCGTGTTTGATTTGGCTGTGTTGTGTTCTGACCGGGTCCGTGGATACTGACCCAGACCTTAAATTTAAACATGCTGGCCCGGAAAAAGGGGCGCTGCCCCTCGCTTCGCCAACCCCCAGCTGCGACGGCGTCGCCGGAGATCATCTCCGAGTAGTGCAAACAACCTTCCGGAGCCGAATCGATGCAGATTACCTTGATTGAATTGTCCGACGCAAACTCCTTCGCCTTCGGTATGTGTGATGATTGCGTGATGATCATCTTCGCGTTTGACGTCTTGATCTGCTTGATGACCTCAGCGGCGGTGAAGTAAGGGTTCGCCATGGTGGAGACTGCACCTAGGTATGAAGCACCAAAGAAGGAGTACATGAACTGTTGTGAATTTAGAGAGAGGGAAATTGTTGTGTTTTTATGAATTAAAAAGGCTGTAAAAATTGAAGAACTTTTATATCATTAAAGTGGTGGATTGAGTAGTTTATTCAAAGGGTGATAATGGAATTTCACGGGGTCAGATTCATGGAAGCCATTGATGTGGTAGGTGAGCTTGGGAGATGTAGAATTAGAGATTTGAAAATGTGATTTTGAATTTTATCATTCATACTATCAAACAGCTAAGTTTCAGTCATATGTAAATTCAGTCATAACTTCTAACTGAGTCAGCTTCTGACTCAGTCAGATATTACTGAATCGGCTGCATCAAACAACCACTAACGATGCTTATATTATTTTAGAAATATTAAAACATAAAATTTGGTTTCAGAACCACTACATTTTGTTTAACACACATACATAAAACTCAGTGAAAAAATTTCCTAACCAAACCATTCAATTACTTTGATTTAATTATTTTAGTTCATTAATATTTTTTTCCACAGGTGTTGTTTACCATCTTTTACCGTATTTCAAATTTTAATCTTAACTGCACTATTTAACATTTAACAATATATTATTATCTTCTATCGCAATAAGAAGATTTGACTCGATATCTTTACAGATTTTGTTACCGAAATTAAATTAGAAAGATCAAAGTTACAAACGAGTAACATAAATAAATAAACAATGAAAAAACCAACGGTCAGGTTACAAAAGATGACAATGAATGGCACGTTCGTAAATATCTGGAAAACCAAGGCGGTGGGGGTGAAGCATGTCGTCTTTCATACAAAGTAGCTTAAAGTTGCAGTACACACACCCCATCACACCACCACTACAATCTCACCTTTTTCCTCTTTTTATCTCTCCTAGGGTTTCCTTCAATCGCTCAATGAACTTCGCACGAGTCTCAAGTAAGCGAATGTAGCTTCAAACCATCGTCTTCTGCTTCGTATCTGTTCCTATTGCGCAATTGTAGGTGTTTGTAAGCTTTTCTTCTTGTGAAGTTTTTAAGTTATTAATATTACTGTTTGCTGTTTGTGTGTTGATTCTGAAGTCGATTTGAAGTTAATGTGCAGTGTGGTTGTAGTGTTTGAGTTGCTGATTTAGAAGTGAAGAGATAATGACGTCGAGAGGCGGTGCTGGTGGTTCGTCGGATCAACCGACGCCACCGCAGCGGCGGATCATGCGGACGCAAACGGCGGGGAATCTCGGAGAGTCGATATTTGATAGTGAAGTGGTGCCGTCGTCGTTGGCTGAGATAGCTCCGATTCTTCGTGTGGCTAATGAGGTTGAGCCTAGTAACCCCAGGGTTGCGTATCTGTGTAAGTTTTTAGTTTCAGGCACCATTGTGTTAAGATTTTTAGCAATGTTGTAAGTTTTGCGTTTATTTCACTGTTCGTACGTGCTAAATCAAAGGGAAAAGTTGCTTCCCCCAAATCTGTATACTCCTAGGAGCCTCTCTGCACCTTGGTTGTAAATTGCGCGCGTTATGCTCCCAGTGTGGATCCATTCGACATGGTCATTTATCTCTGGGTTTAAAGGAAAATGTTGCACATTATTTGATGCTGTTTTTTGGTCAGGTTCTTAACAGTGGGACCTTTATTTTCTCTGTGATTTGTTTACATTTATTGAGGAAAAATATGTTGTCAAAAGATAAGCAATAGATTTAGAATACAATAGAAAGGCTAGTTTTAAGGCATCATTACTGCTTAACATCTATATGTTACATTAGCACTACATAAGTGCATAGCCATTCCAAAGTGTTGAAATTGTGAACCTGTATCTTTGAAATAACTTGAAATAAAATATTACCGCATACCAGCCCAAAAAATTTCCAGTGCCTGTTATCTTATACATGGTTATAGTGTTGAAAGCGTCAAGCGTGTGTTTTTTCTTTCTCAATTGCTGGCCATCTAACCTGCTATTTCCCTTAAAGCTGAGCTAATAGATACATTTTTAGTAATGACGGTTTTGCTGCAGGTCGGTTTTATGCATTTGAGAAAGCCCATAGACTGGACCCCACTTCTAGTGGGCGTGGTGTTCGTCAATTCAAAACTGCCCTTCTTCAGCGGCTTGAAAGGGTAAGTACTCTCTAAGTGGTGCTGTGGTTTGTTGGGAAATAACTTACTGAGGTGGTCATGTTGTGCGGGTCACTTAATGACTCTTCCATCCTTTAGTTACGCATATAGTCTTTCAGTTAATAAAGGATCATATTTCATATGAAACAGGAAAACGATCCAACTCTGATTGGGAGAATGAAAAAAAGCGATGCGCGTGAAATGCAAAGTTTTTATCGACATTACTACTCGAAGTACATTCAAGCTCTGCAAAGTGCTGCTGACAAGGCAGACCGGTGAGTATCTTAAGATGCAAAGTGGTTCTAACTTCTAAGGAGTGTCTTTGCTGCTTTTTTGCATTCTTCTTTTTTCTTATTTTTTTCTGGATTTTGTCTCTTATATATGCAGTGCGCAGCTTACCAAAGCGTACCAAACTGCTAATGTTCTCTTTGAGGTTTTAAAGGCTGTTAATCAAACTCAAGCAGTGGAGGTTGACCGTGAGGTGAAATGAAAATTTCTTGCTTGTTTCATGAAGAAATAGTTGCATTGCTTTTATAGTAAATGCTGTGGCTACATTCTTACTTGAATTCTAAAATAACTGTCACTCAGATTCTGGAAACACATGATAAAGTTGCACAGAAGACAGAGATCTATCTCCCATACAATATACTACCTCTTGATCCTGATAGTGCCAATCAGGCCATTATGAGATATCCAGAGGTATACTGTAACATCCATCTACTATTGGTTTTCTATACATATTATATCAGTTTACACAGTTCTCTTAAAAATTGCCGAATTTGTTTGCAGATTCAAGCTGCTGTTGTTGCTCTTCGTAACACGAGAGGTCTTCCATGGCCCAAGGATTACAAGAAGAAAAATGAAGAAGACATTCTAGATTGGCTTCAAGCTATGTTTGGGTTTCAGGTAACATATGTTGCTCTGATGTCTTGGCGGTATTAATGAAAGTGTTACAACTTATGTTCCATGAAATGAAGTACATGTAGAAAGATTTGAAATTTGAATGATAAATCCTTCATGAACATAAAGTTGAATATTTTCAACACCATGACCATCCTTTGGATCTTTTAATTTGCAGAAAGACAACGTGGCAAATCAACGGGAGCATCTGATTTTGTTGCTTGCAAATGTTCATATTCGGCAAATTCCTAAACCTGATCAACAGCCCAAGGTCAGTTGTATATTGTGTCATAAAAATCGGTTGAGGCGTGCGCCTCAAGGCGCGCCTCGAGGCGAAGCGCCCAGAAAACGTGTTTGAGGCGGCGCCTCAAGGGTCTATTTGGTACGTACGCCTCATGGGGCTGAGGCGCTAAGAAATAATGCGCCTCAGGTGCGCCTCGGGGGGCGCCTCATGGGGTTTTCTATTTTTTTCGATGTTTTAGACTCTTTGTGTCACTTTCAAATATTCTATGTCTTTTTAATGTGTTTTTTTAATGTTATTGATAAATCCGATTATGAAATTAGTCTGCATTTTATTTTTTACAAGATATATAATTTTTATATTTATTTTTTAATTCCGCCTCGGGCTTGCGCCTCGGTTCGCCTCGAGGCTTACGCCTCATGAGGCGACGGGAAAACGCCTCGAGGCTCGATTCCGTACTTTATAAATTCACTGTGCGGAAAATTTTCGGATGAGCTAATATTTCACATTGCCACACCATTGAGATCTATCTTAAACACCTTAATGCTTCGTTCTTTGTCATGTTTTTTTCTTCTATTCTTTTTTGACTAGTTGGATGAGCGTGCATTAAATGAAGTTATGAAGAAGCTTTTCAAAAACTACAAGAAATGGTGCAAGTACTTGGACAGGAAAAGCAGTCTTTGGTGAGGCTTCACTTGCATCCTCTTTCAACCTTGATAATCTGGATAATCGGACACTAAGCATAGATTTATTACTTGTTAATTGCAAAAACATTACTAAAATAAAATCTATTCTATCTTAAAAGGAGCAGACCTGGTTTATTGTATGTGTCACTTGTTGTGCTAATATAATTTTCTTGTGCACTAAAAATAGGTTGCCAACAATACAGCAAGAAGTTCAACAACGTAAATTGTTATATATGGGCTTATATCTTCTCATTTGGGGGGAGGCTGCAAATTTGAGATTTATGCCTGAGTGCCTCTGCTACATCTATCATCATGTATGTTCCCACTTCCTAGTGGTATAAGATGTTTATACATAATATATGTTCCTAGTGGTACAAGATGTTTATACATAATGTATGTTCCTAGTGGTACTAGATGTTTATGCATATTTCCACTCTACATAGTTAGACAATTGCATTTGTTATTGATTTGTTTCACAATGGTACATAAATGCCATCTATTGATGACATTAATGGTTGTCATTTGTTTTAGATGGCTTTTGAATTGTATGGTATGCTAGCTGGCAATGTTAGTCCAATGACTGGTGAGAACGTAAAACCAGCTTATGGAGGAGATGAGGAAGCTTTTTTGACAAAAGTGGTTACTCCTATCTATGATGTGATAGCAAGGGTATCAAGCACTCTACTTGCCTCACTTTGTTTTGGAAGTTATGTTTGCTTGCAATTTAAATAACTAAGTAATTCCTATACTGCCACTGTTCCATAGGAAGCTGCCTGGAGCAAAGTAGGGAAATCAAAACATTCCCAGTGGAGAAATTATGATGATCTAAATGAGTATTTCTGGTAGGGTTTCTTATGTTGGAATATTTAATATGTTTGTTTTATTTAATATTATTAATAAGAATACTTGAGCATTTTAGGTCTGTAGATTGTTTCCGGTTAGGTTGGCCAATGCGTGCTGATGCTGATTTTTTCTGTGAGAGTGAGAAATCACGTGAGTTTGAAAGAAATGGGGTAAGTTCCAAATGATGCCTGTTCTACTTCAATTTTATATTGCCAAAATGTAGAACACAAGTGTTATATTGTCGTCATAAATCAGGATGGCAAACTAGTTGGTAAACATAGATGGGCTGCTAAAGTCAATTTTGTGGAGATACGATCGTATTGGCATGTTTTCAGAAGCTTTGATAGAATGTGGAGTTTCTTTATATTGTGTTTACAGGTAAACGTTGATCATGTATGATAGTTGATATTACTATTTATGTTCCTCATTTCTACAAATTATCATGTCAATTCTTGTTACCCTGATGAGACATAATTCATAATGTTTCTTCCTACTTATTCTTTTTTAGGCTATGATTATTGTTGCTTGGAATGGTGATGGAAACCCTACCTCAATTTTCAAATCTGATGTTTTTAAGAAAGTGTTGAGTGTTTTTATATCGGCTTCAATATTGAAGCTTGGTCAAGGTATGCCAAGTACTATTAGTATAATTTCTCTACATATTTTATAACTTGTTGTGTTAAAGCAAAAAATAAAATATAAATTTTGTGTTTTGTAGCTGTTTTGGATGTGGTACTAAATTGGAAGGCAAGACAATGCATGCCATTTTATGTCAAACTAAGATACCTTTTGAAGGTTGTATCAGCTGCAGCTTGGGTTGTAATCTTACCAGTTACTTATGCTTCTTCATCACAAGATCCAGGATTAGCTCAAACCATTAAAGGTTGGTTTGGAAACATCCAAGGTCCCCCATCACTGTTCATTTTGGCAGTGGTTGTCTACTTGTCACCAAACATGCTGGCTGCTGTGTTGTTTCTATTTCCCTTCATACGACGTTACCTTGAGCGTTCAGACTACAGGATCGTGATGCTTATGATGTGGTGGTCTCAGGTATGTTTTTCTCTTGTCTATTTTGTGGTATATAGCTCAATTACTGGTCAAAGAAATGCTAACTCCAAAATATGACAGCCTCGGCTCTATGTTGGGAGGGGAATGCACGAAAGCACTTTTTCACTTTTCAAGTAAGATACTAAAAGATGAATTTATGTGTAATTTTTAATCTATTTGAGACTAAAAGATAAATTTGTGTAATTTTTTATTTATTTGAGAGCCACTTTGCAATATACACGAATCATGATTACTATTGATTTAAAATTGCAGGTACACAACCTTCTGGATTCTGCTCATTATAACAAAGCTGGCTTTCAGTTACTACCTGGAGGTTCTGTTCTCGTTTGTACTTTAAGATTTTGTCTTATTTGATTTTGGTACAATATAGGAGACCTTTTATATATTGTATGCATTGACACATAAAGTATCATCGCAGATAAAGCCACTTGTGGGTCCTACAAAAGCTATCATGAGTGTCCATATTAATACTTACGCATGGCATGAGTTCTTCCCCCAGGGTAATAATAATGATATGTAATGAAAAAAAAATCATATACTTTATATTTGCTTCTGAAATTGAATTATGTGCTTTTTTAGCAAGGAACAATATTGGTGTGGTGATCGCACTCTGGGCTCCAATCATTCTTGTAAGAATATACATCTTCTCTTTATTTGTATATTTTCATCCGACTATTTTTTATTGTAGCTATTAACTCCCGGAACGTATTATAGGTGTATTTTATGGATACTCAAATATGGTATGCAATTTTCTCTACATTATTTGGAGGTGTTTATGGGGCATTCCGTCGTCTTGGAGAGGTTTGTGTTTTTTTCCTGAAAAACTAAATCTTACTGCTTTAGTTGTGATCTAAAATTTATGTTTCTTCAGATTCGGACTCTAGGGATGTTGCGGTCTCGTTTTGACGCCTTACCTGGTGCATTTAATGGTTGCTTAATTCCACCTGAAAAAAATGATCCAGTAAAAAAGAAAGGACTTAGAGCAACCTTGTCTCGAAATTATGATGCAGTAAGCTTATGATCCCCTTTAGATGAATTGTAGATAATACCTTTCAATATCTCCTCTGATGGAATACTTGTTTAGTAGCCTGCATGTCGCAGAGTTGTGTCAAATCAAGAGAGCTTTCCTAATATTTACATATAAAACCAAATGTACCATTGATATTGAGCGTGTGCTTCTTTTTATTGCTGCAGATCACGTCGCAGAAAGGGAAAGAACCAGCAAGATTTGCTCAATTATGGAATAAAATTATCACAAGTTTCAGAGAGGAAGATCTTATTAATGATAGGTATAACAAATTTATTCTTTTGGAGAAGGTATTTGTTTATGTTTTAATTATAAAATTAATGAAATGATTTTGTTGGCTACAGGGAAATGAACCTCTTGCTTGTTCCATATTGGGCAGATCCAGGCTTGGACTTAATTCAGTGGCCTCCATTTCTGCTTGCTAGTATGGTATGTCTGTAAATACAAAAGACAAATATAAGAGAAATTGAGAATGGGTACTTCTTGAAGCTTATGAAAATGCATTTATCGTTTTCCTAATTACTGGATAGATCCCTATTGCACTGGATATGGCTAAAGACAGCAATGGGAAGGACCGTGAGCTAAAAAAGCGAATTGAGAATGACAGTTATATGTCTTGTGCCGTTCGTGAATGCTACGCTTCGTTTCGTAATATTATTAAGTTTTTGGTTCAAGGCAATCGTGAGAAGAAGTAGGTCCCCTTCAGTTTTAGCATAGATGCTATATTTTTTACAAGTTTCTATTGTGAAACAAGATTTTGAGGGTAGTACAACTTGGTTTTTCTTTTCAGGGTTATTAATGATATATTTGCTGAAGTTGACAAACATATTGACGATGGCAGCCTAGTGAGAGATTTCAATATGAGTGCTCTCCCTATTCTCTACGACCATGTTGTCAAGCTTATTAATTACTTGGTGTGTGTTTTAGTAGCTCTTTGTAGCAAAATTTTATAATCTTTAAGTAAGATATATGGATGATAATATAAAGCTGACACATTGACGCATTGTTTTTTACTATTCACAGTTAACAAATAAGCAGGAGGACCGGGATCAAGTTGTAATTCTTTTCCAGGATATGCATGAAGTTGTGACCAGAGACATAATGGAAGAACAATAGTAAGCCTTTTCCTGTATCTGCTTGGACTGCACTTCCTATAATTCTTACATTGTATATTTTTCTCCTTTTGTGTAGTTTGGATGGGCAGGGATTCGAGGTGGATGAACAATACCAGTTATTTCAACCTGCAGGAGCTATCCTGTTCCCAACTCCAGAATCAGAAGCTTGGAAGGAGAAAGTAATTTTAACAAAAACTCACACACATGTTGAGGTCTTAGTTTCAAACTTAGTTTCTTACATTGTGTTCTTTTGCAGATCAATAGGTTGTACTTATTGCTTACAGTTAAGGAATCTGCTATGGACGTGCCTTCAAACTTGGAGGCTAGAAGACGTATATCCTTCTTCTCCAATTCATTGTTTATGGATATGCCCGCGGCCCCCAAAGTTCGCAATATGCTTTCCTTCTCGTAAGCATCTTTGATGTCTTAAATTGTTGAGTGCACTTACATTAGGACACGGCTGTTTTAGGGTTCACGCAACTTGTCTTCTAGACATCTCTATACGAGTATTACATGAGCAATATTCATTATTTAATCTTAAATACCAGTATACTGTATACCACGTCTATATGTTCTTTTGTGTCTAAATTTGTTATTTAAATTCAATAGTTTTGCTTTCTTCTTCTGTTATGCAAATACTGGGCTATCATACCGTGCTTATTTTCGCATAATGTCTTTTCGGCAGCGTACTCACACCATACTACACTGAGGAGGTTCTCTTTTCATTGCATGATTTGGAAGTGCCAAACGAGGATGGAGTATCAATCCTCTTCTATTTGCAGAAGATTTTCCCAGGTTTGTTGTATTCTATCAGTTGCTTACACAATGTATGTATATATGTGTATTTTTATTGATGGGTGATGATCTATAGATGAGTGGAACAACTTTCTTGAAAGAGTGAAATGTCAAAGTGAAGATGACCTAAAAGGCAATGATGAGTTAGAGGATAAACTGTGTCTTTGGGCTTCATATAGAGGGCAAACTTTGACCAAAACTGGTAAATGTTGATCTCAAGTTAATTTGGTGTGAGTAGCTAAATAACACCCTCAACATTTTACCAATGTACTTGGAACTAATCTGATTTAATATATGGCAGTTAGGGGTATGATGTATTATCGTAAAGCTCTGGAGCTTCAGGCTTTTCTTGATATGGCTAAAGATGAAGGTATATGGCCGTGTTGTGATCATACATGAAGTTTGAAGCTTGGAAGATTGTTTTTTTGGTGTTTTGTTAATTGTGTCGTGTTTTGACCAGATTTGATGCAAGGGTATAAGGCGATTGAATTAAATGAAGATCAGATGAAGGGAGAAAGGTCACTGTGGGCTCAATGTCAAGCAGTAGCTGATATGAAGTTTACATATGTGGTTTCATGCCAACAATATGGTATACAAAAGCGATCTGGTGACCTTCGTGCACAAAATGTTCTTAGGCTGATGACAGAGTATCCATCTCTTCGTGTTGCTTATATTGATGAGGTTGAGGAACCTAGCAAAGATGCAACCAAAAAGATAAACCATAAGGTTTATTACTCTGCTCTAGTCAAAGCTATGCCAAATTCCAATGCTTCTGAGACGGGACAAAACTTGGATCAGGTAAAAACTGGGATTTATGTTATATAGAAATGATTATTTTAAAGATAGTTTACAAATACATTGAAGAAAATGACTATTTTATGTTATAAGTAAGCTATTTCTTGAAAGCTACAAGGAAAAAAACATCGAATAAAGCTAGAGCAATAATGCAAAAGTAACTGGTTTGTAGAAGTGTTTTTGTGACTATAGAGATGATTTCAATGTGCAGGTTATTTACAAAATAAAGTTGCCTGGACCTGCAATATTAGGAGAAGGAAAGCCTGAGAATCAGAATCATGCTATCATATTCACGCGTGGAGAGGGCTTGCAGACTATAGACATGAACCAGGTATGTTGCCAAACATCTACTATTTTTTTTATATGAAGGAAAGTCGTCATGCCTTCCTTAACATAAGTCAAACATTCATTTGTAGGATAATTACATGGAAGAGGCGTTAAAAATGAGGAACTTGCTCCAAGAATTTCTTAAAAAGCATGATGATGTGAGGTACCCAACGATATTGGGACTTAGGGAGCATATATTCACGGGAAGGTATGGTAGAAGTTGTTAAAATGTCCCCCCTCCTGTTTATTCATTAAGCTTATCATGATACTTTCTTGCTGCAGTGTTTCTTCTCTTGCATGGTTTATGTCTAATCAAGAAACAAGTTTTGTGACAATTGGTCAGAGATTGCTCGCCAATCCTTTGAAGTAAGATCTAAACTATTTTCTGTTGGCCCTCTTCATACCTCTGTTGCATATGTGTTTATTAATTGAAAATTGTCTACTGAACTTGATTCCTCTAGGGTTCGTTTTCATTACGGCCATCCAGATGTTTTTGATAGGCTGTTTCACCTTACAAGAGGAGGTGTTAGCAAAGCCTCTAAGATTATAAATCTTAGTGAAGACATATTTGCTGGTATTTTCAAACTCTAATGTCTCTCGTGTTATGCTGATTGTTTTTTAACTTCGAGTTAATTGGCATTTTCATCCCTGAGTTTTGGTCTGTTTTGTCATTTCCATCCAAAAATGTTTTTTTTTCTCTATGGGGTCCTTGACTCTCTAAAAAGTTGCCATTTTCGTTAACTTAGTTAATTGTATTTGTTAACTTAGGGCCATTTAAGTCATTATACAAATCTTTCAATTTAGTTTTCAAATGTATAATGACTTAGATGCCTCTAACTTAACAATTAAAATTAACTAAGTTAACGAAAATGGATGAAAATCGCAACTTTCTAAAAACTCAGGACCCAAAAGAGAAGAAAAAACTTTTTTTGGATGGAAATGGCAAAACAGACCAAAACTTAGGGACGAAAATGACAATTAACTCTATAACTTCTGATGCAAAGCTAACAATTTCTTTTTTTGTTTACAGGTTTTAATTCTACACTCCGTGAAGGCAATGTCACACATCACGAATATATACAAGTTGGTAAAGGGAGAGATGTCGGTCTTAATCAAATATCTCTGTTTGAGGCTAAAATTGCCAATGGAAATGGAGAGCAAACACTTAGCCGGGACCTATACAGGCTTGGACACCGTTTTGACTTTTTCCGGATGTTATCTTGTTACTTCACTACGATTGGTTTCTACTTTAGCACTTTGGTAAAATGCTAACTAAAATCATTCTCTTCATCTCATCAGAGTCATAAAATGGGCGGGTTGGGTACAAGTGCTTTCGCGTGTGGGTTAAGCTGGATTGGCTGGGAACACTTTAGTCTGTTAGATATTTATAGTGTGACCCATTTTTCTTTTTAACAAAAAAAAAGAAGTTTTGCGTGTTTGGCCTGTCATGGATTAAACATAACTCAAATTAACCCGTTCATAAGTAATGGGTCAAAGGTGTCACATCTAGGTATATCCTTACTTCATTGAGTTCTCAGCTTATTACATTTTCGTTTTGCAGATCACTGTATTGACCGTGTACGTGTTTCTTTATGGGCGGCTTTATCTTGTTCTTAGTGGACTTGAGCAGGGGCTTAGCACCCAACCTGCAATTCG
Organism: Flaveria floridana; assembly: GCA_018326465.1. NCBI lineage: Eukaryota > Viridiplantae > Streptophyta > Magnoliopsida > Asterales > Asteraceae > Flaveria > Flaveria floridana. The sequence goes on from BJCO01813361.1 coordinate 19,862, forward strand.
TCATAATAAACCACTTCAAGTGGCTCTTGCTTCACAGTCTTTTGTGCAAATTGGATTCTTAATGGCCTTACCTATGATGATGGAAATAGGTCTAGAACGAGGTTTTCGGACAGCATTAAGTGAATTCATTCTCATGCAATTACAACTTGCCCCTGTATTCTTCACATTTTCACTTGGAACAAAGACTCACTACTATGGTAGAACATTGCTTCATGGAGGTGCAAAATACAGAGCGACAGGGCGTGGGTTTGTCGTGTTCCATGCAAAGTTTGCTGAGAACTACCGTCTGTACTCCCGTAGTCATTTTGTCAAGGGAATTGAGCTTATGATTTTGCTTCTTGTTTACCAAATATTTGGTGAATCGTATCGAGGAGCAGTTGCTTACCTTTTGATCACCATTTCAATATGGTTTATGGTTGGCACATGGCTATTTGCTCCATTCTTGTTCAACCCTTCGGGTTTTGAGTGGCAAAAGATTGTTGATGATTGGTCCGATTGGAATAAGTGGATTAGTAATCAGGGTGGTATTGGTGTTCCTCCTGAGAAGAGCTGGGAATCATGGTGGGAGGAGGAACAAGAGCACCTGCATTATTCTGGAAAGCGTGGTGTTATAGTAGAAATATTGCTATCATTGCGCTTTTTTATCTATCAGTATGGTCTTGTTTATCATCTAAGCATGACGAAGGATCAGAAAAGTGTCTTGGTATGTGTTTTGTCCAGCTTTTCAGTACTCTCTATTTTGTGACTTCAAACTAATGTTGCTGAATGATTTTTCTTTGAATGACAGGTTTATGGGATATCATGGGTGGTCATCTTTGCCATTTTGTTGGTGGTGAAAGTAAGGACTTACTTTTATACAAGTTAAAATTTTTATTGCTGATTTTTTTTTGATTTTGGATTTGCATGCTTTACAAGTCCTAAACTTGATAATGTTGCTAACATGATACATATCCTAAACATTAGATTGTCAGGTGTTATGGCTAGAGATGAGATAATTTTGTTTTCATCTTGCAGGCTATATCATTTGGGCGGATGAAATTCAGTGCAAAATTTCAACTTGTTTTCCGGCTAATCAAAGGTGCAATCTTCATCATGTTTGTCTCCATTCTCGTGATCCTGATTGCACTCCCCCACATGACACTGCAAGACATCTTTGTGTGCATTCTCGCCTTTATGCCAACAGGCTGGGGCTTACTACTGGTTAGTGCAACATTCAAGCTTCTCAGTTATCATACACTAAACAGAGCTCGAAAAAGAAGATGAAAGTGAGACTTACTCGAGTTCTATTTTTTTTTTTCAGATTGCACAGGCATGCAAACCGGTAGTTAAGACAGCTGGATTTTGGGGATCAGTGAAAACGCTTGCACGTGGGTATGAGATAGTGATGGGTCTGCTTCTGTTCACACCAGTTGCGTTTCTTGCATGGTTTCCTTTCGTTTCAGAATTCCAAACGCGCATGCTCTTCAATCAAGCCTTCAGTAGAGGTTTGCAGATATCTCGTATTCTCGGTGGGCATAGGAAAGATCGATCTGCTAGGAACAAAGAGTGAGTAATTTTATGACCAATGGTGCAGCAACTCCTTTTATGCCTGCATGTTTGGGTAGCTAGCTAGCCATCTTTAAATTGTGTATTAAGCGATGAACACTTGATGACTGTATGAACGACACAACAATCGGTGCCGATGTATCATTTTAATTTAGCAATTATTAATCTTCTAATTTTTGGCTGTTTTGATGCATAATATTGTGCATGCAACTTGGTTGAACATATAATTGTCTTAAAAGAGAAATTGGATGCATGAATGTTTAATTTTTGTTTCATTAAATTGATCTAAATTGGAGTGAGACATGAATGAATGATTATTGATGAGTGAAAAGGATAATAAAAAGAATTAAGGAATACGTTGAATTTTGGTTCCTCCTTTACCCTTCTTTTACGTGAAACTTTTATGATGTGAAGTTTTATAAGTAAAATTTCCGAGATTTTGAATGGTTCAAGATGATTATTTTATCATAAAAATGGATACAAGAAATTTATTATTATGGATCACTATTTGCGACATTGATACGATCATAATTCATAGACATAATAAAGGTGGAAGGCAGACGTACTTATTTTTAAAATATTTTTGATGTGTTTTCCAATTTTAAAGAGAAGTCATAATCATTTATCATAATACTTTTGTAACGGGTTTGGCATCATATTATTATATACATGGGTATAAAAACTCGCTACAATACACATCAGGGTAATGATTTAAATATACCATTATATATAAACGTGCATTAAACTAATAACAACATTGATCAAATATATGAAGTTAAATGTACATGGATCAAACATATGAAGCTAAATGTATTTATATACACTAGTAGGAACCCCGCGCGATGTAACGGTTACGATAAGTTATAACGCGATACTTGTTAATGAATGGTTTAGTGGTTTTTATTGTATAGTACTTTTGTTAGCTTTTTTATTGTATGTCATGAGCCTCACATATATTTAATATTTCAATTGAATTTTTTCAAATCACAAAAGTGATGAACTTTTAGGGTTAGACTCCTTACCTTTTATGAAGATGCTCAAAATTAAAGGAAGGCTTTTTGCATAAATCCTTCACACTTTTTTGCCTAGCCCTCGTACATTTTTTTATCAGTAAATTAAAAAAGAAATCACAAAGTTAAAGTTTTAACCTTCTTTTAAAAATGATAATTGATAAGTCTCTATCATAAGCTAAAGCTTTCCTATTTGCATCTTCATCTTCTATATAGTTGCCCTGTTGCATAAGTGCCCAAATCTCCTAAATGTCATGCACCTCTGTCTTTGAATGATTCAACTTCAAACTTTCACATGTATATTTATACAGATCAACCCATTTCAACAATAAAAAAACATAAAAAATTAAGACGGATAATATTCAAAGATAAATGTTTAGTGTAATAGTAAAGGTCGTTAATATTAGGTAATATGTTCTCACACGAAATTAATATAGAATCAGGTCCTACCGTGACAAGATTAACATCTGTCATATTAGCACCCAAATAAAGTCTAGTGGACATAACACCACATCCTAAATAAAAATGAAGCATTCTTATAATAGATTTTGGTCCACTTAGTTTCAAGTACCTTAATGAACTGAAAGAGTGAAAGAAGCTTCC
>BJCO01813392.1:0-13140 GCA_018326465.1 Flaveria floridana
CACTAAAAACAAACAAACAAGCATCTTTAAAACCCTGATTCCATTTCAAATTTCAAACACATAACATGGTTCAGCCTGAAACACCACCATATCCTAAGATCAAGAAGAGATCGAAGGAAAGGGGCTAGCCAGTCAATCACTGGCGGTCTCCCATCTGCATGGCATACAACCCCTCTGCGCCCGATCCGGACTTTAGATGTGTGTCCGCATTCATCTTCTTTATTTTTCTTCATTTGCCTCTTTGCGTGGGTTTCTCTATTGAATCTCCGTCGACTTATGGCTCCTGTTGGCCAGAACCCTCTATAGTCTATACTAGGTCTATACGAGATTATAAAGATCCTGAACTTGATATCAACTTTACTTCTTTTGTTTGCATATTTTGTTTTTTGATGTCATGTTCTTATGTTTTTGCAGGCCACACAGACATTGTATTATGTTTAGATACGGGTACGACAAGCTCCGGAAGAACATTAATTGTAACAGGGAGCAAAGATAATACCGTGAGCTCTCTTTCTGTTTAATTTTTGTGTGTTCAATTGTTAATTTTTTGTGGTGATTTTCATGAAGTCACTGTCCAATTTTAATTTACCTAGCAGGTAAGATTATGGATTCTAACAGTCGATGTTGCATTGGAGTTGGAAGAGGTCACATGGGAGGGATTGGAGCAGTTGCTTTTGCAAAGAAATTATAGAATTTTTTTGTTAGTGGTAGTAGGTAATGCTTATTGGATTTGTTCATATACAGTTTTCTTATGGCGAAATACTTTTCCTAAATTATTGATATTTTTGATTGTGCAGCGATCTCATGCTGAAGTTATGGAGTTTAGATGACCTATACAACACTCCAATTAAATCTCATGGTTGGTAATTATCACACATGTACGCATACAACACTCCAATTAAATCTCATGGTTGGTAATTATCACCGCCGTAGCATAGCGCGGGTTTTCAACTAGTATATACAAAAGCCAGTCCTTTTTATGATAACGCTATTATTTTTATTGATATGGAAGTTATTTCATAGGCCGAATAGTATGGTTTTCTCCACGTTTAAACTGGATACAGTACTTTGTCACGTATTCATGATTAGTACCTATCCTTAGTACTTGGTAAGATATTTAACATCATCAATTAGTACTCGACAGTATTTAGTACTCTTTTCAAAGGTAGTATTTGTCTTATGAGGTGTTACACCCCCAAACCGCAGTGGTTTTCCGCGGGGTGAGATCGTCATGGTTTCATAGTCACTGGTCGACCACTACATAGTTTTGTAAAACATACGTCTCATATAAGTTTAAGATATATAATTGTTTCAGAGTTAAATGCGGAAGCAATAGTAATAAGATAAATTGTTTTTAAAAACGTGTCAAATATAAGAATGAATGTCCCAAACAACATGAATGGCCCTAGACATGAGATGATCAATGCTAGCATAACTTGGTGCATCTATCAATTACCTGAGACAACATGCGTGAAAAATATGTCAACATAATGCAGGTGAATTCACAGGTTTTAAGTAATAATAAATAATGTAAAGGACCACAAGACTTTCTATGATTTGATTGTTGTACACACAATGCTACAAATTATATAAGCGTCGCAACCGAAGCTAGACTATAACTGTAATAAATTGCCCCTACCTGTGCCTACCGTAAGCACAGGGGTGAACAGGCTAATAATGCACCCGTTTAGACCTCTAGTCAAGGTCAGGGTAATTAATCTGGGTGGGGGTAGTCAAACCCAATAGTACTATCCATGATTACCTAGCTTTAGGAAATAAACTAACGGTTCAATCACATGGGACTTCATACGGTAAGTAAACAACTTAAATAACATGTGAAATTATTGACAAGTAAATGTGTCCAAGAAAATTAGTAATTTGCATGTAATCTCCCCCAAAAGGAAAATATGTAAAAATGGGACCGTGAAACTCACCTGTAATGCACGCGTGAATACTAGCAATAGTCTATACGTATGATTAGTCCAGGAATCTCCTAAACAAAATCATAATATATTCATGAGGTCATGATTACTAACCCTAGATGGTCATGCATAACTCATCCACAAAGTTAGTTTTGAAAATGTCACTTGACTAGTTAGACACGTCGAGTCGTTAATGTTTTATCTACATTCTTGTCTTTATAGTTATCTTCCTAAAAATACATAATGTATTGAATGGGTTTTATATTAAGTATAATGGTATTATACTTTCCATGTGTATGAGTTTCCTTTTTACCAAATACCTCCATAAGTTTACTTTATATAAATATGGGCATTTGACAGAATCAAGAAGATTTTTGGGTCTGGCTGTCATCCTTTTTTCATTGTACAAATAATTTTTATAAAATATGATATTTTTACCACATCTATATCTTGTAATATGTAACTAAGTTTAAGTCCCTCGAAATGGGTCATGAAGCAATAGATTAGTGCAGCATTTTTCTGTACATGTCTACGGATCTCACCTTTTTGAGTGGTCAAACCCTACATTTACAAATACAGCCTATAGAACTTTTAAACCTAATATCTTAAGCTAAGTTACCACTGAAGGAAAAACTTCATTTGATTACTTTAAGCATAACTTATGTTTCAATCTTTCTGCCCTATCTAATCTGCCAAAAACTCAGATTCAACACTTTAATCATATTTGTACGTTTTGGATGGGTTATACTTATTTAAAAATTTCAAGATTGGATGCGTTAAAAACTAGAAATTCTAAGATTAATGTTAGGCTCAAGAAAAAGTTCATTTGGCCATGTTTAGGTCAAGTTATGGTGTCGAAAACACAGAACATGAATCTGCTAGAAAATGTCTTACATGTTTTGTTACTTTTTAAACTTTTCTAGAGCACTTTTGGATGAGTTAGTGAACATGAACACATCGTGGTGATGTATAGAAGAATAGGAACAAGGCGCTAACCTTAAACAAGCAAGGAGAAAGAGAAGGTAGTCTTGAAATGCAAAGAAAAAGAAGAATTGATCTTTTGAAATAAGAATTAAACAAGGAAAAGTGGAGAAGATGTAGGATGCTTGAAAGCTTCAAAAATCACTTGGTCTTCAACAATGGCACTTGAGTCACCAAATATTTATAGAAAATGAGTTTAAAATGGAATGATATGGTGGTGATGGGCCCTTGGCTGAATTTTTGAACGGAAGAGAGGATGGAGTGTGGGTTTTTGGTGGAAATATGAAGTATGATGTATGTTCATTTATAGATCAAAACCATACTTAAGATCCATCTCTTTTGGCACTTGCTAGATACATATGGTCAAATGGATGAAAGAAAATATGACTACTCATGGTAATGCAACATAATGCTTTAAACAATGGTAGGAAATGTTACATAGATATGGTATGATTCACTTTTCAAGTCAACAAGAAAAGTTCATCACTTTTGAGATACTTTCATAGGGAAGAGAAGAGATTGGGGGTGGTGAACGGATAGGAGATGGAGAAAGGAGGTTGATTTTTCAACTTTTGAGTAGTATTGAGTATTTGGGTAGTATTTGTTGCACCATTAGTATTTTTATGTATTTTTATATTTTTACTTCTTATTTTGTAAAATACAATAAAATATTTTAAGAACTTGTATAATATCATCTATTTAATATTGGTGGTATGTTAATGATGTATCATGAAGTTAGTGGTTGCGTTGAAAGAATTCATTCCGGGTAAAATATCAATTTACGTGATTAGGCTTATTTTTTAATTTAAGCTTTTTCCAATGTATTTAGTCTGGAATCTAAAATACTTTGAAACACTAGAATATAAAATACTTTGAAACACTTTAAAGTATTTATTAGTAACACATATATTAATTATCACCAACGCTCGTGTGTGCCGGTTGTATCGCGTGAGAAAATGGTACTTACGCCGAATCACCGATGCATGAAATGTTATGCATGAAATTTTGTAATGCATGAAATGACATCAAATAATTAGAGCGCAATTGAAACTCACGTAAAATATGTATGATTATGACTAAGTCGGGTCGGGTATTGACCTGAAATTTGTCTATTGTCACATACTCCCCATGTTAGAAAGAATTTCATCCTGAAATTCAATTAGTGTCTTCTGTAGTCACTAGGGTTTCAAACAAGTAAGGGTGGTTAAGCTTCATTTGGTCTTCGTGTTCCCAAGTAAATTCGGGTCCTCTTCTGGAATTCCATTGGACCTTCACTATAGGAATGCGACTTCGTTTCATCTTCTTTACCTCTCGATCTAGGATCTCCACGGGTTTCTCAATAAAATAAAGTTATTCATCAATCTGAACCTCATCAAGAGGTATAACCAAGGTTTCAGCTGACAGGCACTTCTTTAGATTTGACACGTGGAAAGTGTCATGAATACTACTAAGTTCTTGAGGAAGTCTGAGCTTGTAAGCAACAGGACCAATCCTGGTTAGGATTTCAAATGGTCCAATGTATCTAGGGTTTAGCTTACCACGTTTGCCAAAACGAATGACTTCTTTCCATGGTGAGACTTTAAGTAGAACCTTATCTCCCACTTGGAATTCCAATGATTTACATCTCACATCAGCATAGCTTTTCTGATGGTCACACGCGGCTTTGAGTTGTCCTGAATCTGAGTGATCTTTTTTGTGGTCTCGTGTATGATCTTGGGATAAGTGAGTTGACTATCGCCAATCTCTGTCCAACATAGCGGTGATCGACACTTCCTTCTGTATAGTGCTTCAAACAGTGTAGCTTTGATACTGGTGTGATAACTATTATAGTAAGATAACTTAGATAAGGGTAGGTGAGTATCCCAACAGTGTCTGAAGTCTATCACACAAGCTCTAAGCATGTCTTCTAATGTTTGGATAGTCCTTTCACTCTGACTATCTGTTTGTGGGTGGTATGCGGTACTCATGTCCAATCATGTACCCAAGGTCTTTTGTAATGATTGCTAGAATCTAGAGGTAAATCGACTGTCTCGATCGAAGATGATGGAGATTGGCACACCATGTCTTGAGACTACCTCCTTGAGATAGATCCTGGTCAACCTTTCTATTTTATCAGTTTCTTTAATTGGAAGGAAATATGCAGACTTTGTTAAACGGTCCATAATTACCTAAATTGTATCACACCTGGTAGGTGTCTTAGGTAGTTTTGTTATGAAGTCCATGGAAATTTGTTCCCATTTCTACTATGGAATTTCTAGTTGGTGCAGTAGTCCTGAAGGCTTCTAATATTCTTGCTTAACCTCTGAACATGTGAGGCACTTGCTAACATAGGTGGCTATGTCAGCTTTCATGTTAGGCCACCAGTATAACTCCCTCAGGTCCTGATACATGTTATCAGAGCCCAAATGGATGGAGTACCTGGATTTGTGTTCCTCGTTCATCACAAGATCCCTCAAGTTTCCAAAATTTGGTACCCAAATTCGATTCATGAAGTAGCGAGCTCCACCAGACTTGATTTCAAATTGTTTATCCATGCCGCGAAGAGATTCTTCCTTCAAATTTTGTTCCTTTAGTGCTTCAGATTGAGTGTCGTGAATTTGAGTAGTTAGACTCATATGGATCGTCATTCCCAATGCTCGTACTCTTAAAGTTTTGGTTCGTTCCTTCCTGCTTAAGACGTCTGCTACAACATTTGCCTTTCCAGGGTGATAACGAATCTCGCAATCATAGTGTTTAGTAATTCGACTCACCTGCGTTGTCTCATGTTTAGTTCTTTTTTATAGAATATGTGTTGAAGGCTTTTATGGTCAGTGAATATAGTACACTTGGTACCATACAAATAGTGTCGCCAAATCTTTAGTGCAAAAACGACAGCTCCTAATTTGAGGTCGTGAGTAGTGTAATTTTTCTCATGCACTTTCAGTTATTGAGAAGCGTAAGCGATAACCTTGTCGTGTTGCATTAAGACATAGCCAAGTCCTTGTCGTGATGCATCACAGTACACCACAAAACTATCAGTTCCCTCTGGTAGGGACAAAATTGGTGCACAACATAGTTTTTGCTTTAATAATTGAAATGACGCTTCATGTTTATCACCCCAATCGAATTTCTTGTCTTTATGGGCTTAAGTCATCAACGGCTGGGCTATTTTGGAGAAATGTTCAATGAAACGCCGGTAATAACCTGCAATACCTAGGAATTATCGCACCTAGGTCGGAGTCTTCGGTCCTTCCCAGTTCTTAATGGCCTCTATCTTGGATGGGTCAATATGTATTCCCTTCTCATTAACCACATGCCCGAGAAGTTGCACTTCGCAGATCCAGAAGTCGTGTTTTGAGAATTTTGCATACAATTTCTCGTTCTTGAGTAGTTCCAAGATTAGTCTTAAATCTTATTCATGCTCATCCTTGGTTCGTGAATATATCAAAATGTCATCAATGAAGACAATCACGAATTTATCCAAGTAGGGTTTGCACACTCTATTCATAAGATCGATGAATACGGCTGGTGCATTGGTTAACCCAAATGGCATGACCATGAAATCATAGTGACCACAACGAGTTCGGAAAGCCGTCTTAGGGACATCCTTCTCTTGGATTCATAATTGATGATATCTCGAGCGTAAATAAATCTTGGAGTAATAGCTAGAACCTTGGAGTTTATCGAATAAGTCATCGATTCGTGGAAGTGGATAGCGATTCTTGATAGTGAGTTTGTTTAATTCTCTGTAGTCAATGCGCATTCAGAATGATTCATCCTTCTTCTTGACAAACAAGACCGGAAATCCCCAGGGTGAGAAACTTGGCATTATGAATCCTTTATCTAATAATTCTTGCAATTGATTTGACAACTCCTGCATCTCTGATGGTGCTAGTCGGTATGGTGATCGTGCTACTAGAGCAGCTCCAGGTACCAAGACAATTTTAAATTCGACTTGTCTTTGTGGTTCGGGCAAGTCCTCGGGAAAGACTTCAAGGTACTCTCGCATGATAGGTATCTCCTTGATTCTTTTCTAATCCGCTTGCTTCTCTACTACGTATGCCAAGATTGCATGATAGCCTTTTCGTAAGTACTTCCGGGATTTAAATACGTAATGACCCTTAGCATGGTGCCACACCTTTCTCCTTGGATCGATATTGTCTCTATATTTGGAAGTGGAATGAGAACAATCTTCTCACGACAAACAATCTCCGCTTGACTTTTCGACAATAAATCTATGCCAATAATGATGTCAAAACTCCCAACAGTTACGGGTAATAAATCTATATCGAATGAGTGGTCCGCCAAATTCAAAGTGCATCCTTGCATTATCTTGTTTGTTTTGATTAATTTACCATCAATTAAACCTATCATATACTTACATGCTAAATATGCCAGTGAAATTCGTTGTAATGACTAAAACTGCTAGTAACAAAGCTCCTATCACCACCCATATCAAAGAAAATAGAAATCGGGATATGAACTCGCTTCTTAGGTGTGTGTGCACAAAGCGCACCCTAAGGATTAGTCCGATAACGGCGGTATGACGGTGGTGGTAACGTCAAATCGACGTTATGGTGGGCATCTGTAGTCACTCTCTCAGGAATAACAGCTACAGGGGTGGGATCAGTAGGCTCAGGAGTGAGATCACGAGGGTTAGTGCCGGAATCTAGGGAGTAGGGTCAGTAGGTTGTGAGGTTGAATCAGTAGGCTGGGGAATAGGGTTGACTGGATATGAAATAGAGTCAATAGAATGAGGAATGGACTCAGTAGGCTCCGGATCAGAATCCACTAGGTCGGTGTCAGCCGTCTGTGAGACAGGATCAGTAGTCTTAGAATTAAGGTCAACTACCTCGGTATCGGCTGCCTGTAGGAGAAGGGTGTCGACTGGCTCAGGGGCTGGGTCAACTGGTTGAGCATCAGTGGCCGTATGGCTAGGCACAAGTGGTGGCTCGGTATAAATATGTGACTCAGTCAACAGAATGGCCATCGGCATCATCGGTCCAATGATGCGTGTGACTCCTGGAATGAGCTCCTCGGGGAGGCTGGCATGAAACTGCGGTCCAAGCATCCACTAATACATACCTGGGGGAGGGGGAGGTAACCTAGAATATCGAGCCGTGGGTGTGGCCTCAGTAGTGTCATGAATGAGGTTTGGAGTGGGAGCGAGGACAGTAGTAGGAGAAAGTGCAGGGGTCTCGGCCTTGGTGGGGTCAGAAGGTTGTTGCATGACGTTAGGCGTAGGGGTCAGGATGGCAGATGCACATCCTGTGGATGAGGTCGGATATGTCGGCTCATATTCTTTATCTAAGTAAAAAATGTAGGTCGGCATCGATGCAGATGACATCTCTATGATAAGGAAACACACAAATACAATTAATATAAGTAAGGTTAATGCAAATATACTAAGGCAATGCATCGAGTTACGGTTATAGTCTAGGCTCACTAAATGCAACCTAATTTCCTATAACCAATGGCTCTGATACCAATCTATCACACCCCCAAACCGTAGCGGTTTTCCACAGGGTGCGATCATCATGGTTTCATAGTCACTGGTCGACCACTACATGGTTTTGTAAAACATACGTCTCAAATAAGTTTAAGATACATAATTGTTTCAGAGTTAAATGCGGAAGCAATAGTAATAAGGTAAATTGTTTCCAAAACGTGACAAATACGAGAGTGAATGTCCCAAACAGCATGAATGGCCCTAAACATGAGATGATCCATGCTTGCATAACTTGGTACATCTATCAATTACCTGAGAAAACATGCGTGAAAAATATGTCAACATAAAGTTGGTGAATTCACAGGTTTTAAGTAATAATAAATAATGTAAAGGACCACAATACTTTCTATGATTTGATTGTTGTACACACAATGCTACATATTATATAAGCGTCACAACCGAAGCTAGACTGTAACTGTAATAAATTGCCCCTACCCGTGCCTACCGTAAGCACACGGGTGAACAGGCTAATAATGCACCCGTTTAGACCTCCAGTCAAGGTTAGGGTAATAACCTGGGTGGGGGTAGTCAAACCCAATAGTACTATCCATAATTACCTCGCTTTGGAAAGTAAACTAACGGTTTGATAACAGGGGACTTCATATGGTAAGTAAAAAACTTATATAACATGGGAAATTATTGACAAGTAAATATGTCCAAGTAAATTAGTAATTTGCATGTAATCTCCCCCAAAAGGAAAATATGTAAAAATGAGGCCTTGAAACTCACCTGTAATGCACGCGTGAATACTAGCAATAGCCTGTACGTATGATTGGTCTAGGAATCTCCTAAAAAATCACAATATATTCATGAGGTCATGATTATTAACCCTAGATGGTCATGATAACTCATCCACAAAGTTAGTTTTGAAAATGTCACTTGACTAGTTAGACACGTCGAGTCGTTAATGTTTTATTTAGATTCTTGTCTTCATAGTTATCTTCCTAAAAATACATGATGTATTGAATGGTTTTATATTAAGTATAATGGCATTATACTTTCCATGTGTATAAGTTTTGTTTTTACCAAATACCTCTAAAAGTTTACTTTATATAAATATGGGCATTTGACAGAATCAAGAGGATTTTTGGGTCTGATTGTCATCCTCTTTTCATGGTACAAAGAATTTTTATAACATCTGATATTTTTATCACATCTAGATCTATTTCTTAGGCTTCTAAAAAGGTATATCTTGTAATATATAACTAAGTTAAGTGCCTCAAAATGGGTCATGAAGCAACAGATGTTGGTGCAGCATTTTTCTGTACATGTCTATGGATTTCACCTTTTTGAGGGGTCAAACCCTACATTTACAAATAGATCCTATATTAATTTTAAACCTAACATCCTAAGCTAATTAAAACATAAGGAAAAACTCCATTTGATTACTTTAACCATAACTTATGCCTCAATCTTTCTGTCCTATCTAATCTGCCAAAAACTCAGATTTAACACTTTAATCATATTTGTATGTTTTGGATTGGTTATACTTATCTAAAAATTTCAAGATTGGATGAGTTAAAAACTAGACATTATAAGGTTAATGTTAGGCTCAAGAAATGGTTCATTTGGTCATGTTTAGGTCGAGTTATGGTGTTGAAAACACAGAACATGAATCTGCTAGAAAATATTTTACATGTTTTGTTACTTTTTAAACTTTGCTAGAGCACTTTTGGATGAGTTAGTGAACATGAACACACCCTGGTGATGTATAGAAGATTAGGAACAAGGTGCTAACCTTAAACAAGCAAGGAGAAATAGAAGGTAGTCTTGAAATGTAAAGAAAAAGAAGACTTGATCTTTTAAACTAAGAACCAAACAAGGAAAAGTGAAGAAGATGTTGTAGGATGCTTGGAAGCTTCAAAAATCACTTGTTCTTCAACAATGGCACTTGAATCACCAAATATTTATATAAAATGAGTTTAAAATGGAATGATATGGTGGTGATGGGCCCTTGACCGAATTTTTGAAGGGAAGAGAGAGGGAGTGTGGGTTTTTGGTGGAAATATGAAGTATGATGTGTGTTCATTTATAGATCAAATCCATACTTAAGATATATCTCTTTTGGCACTTGCTAGATACATATGGTCAAATGGATGAAAGAAAATATGAGTACTCATGGTAATGCAACATAATGCTTTAAACAATAGTAGGAAATGTTATATAGAAATGGTATAATTCACTTTTCAAGTCAACCAAGAAAAGTTCATCACTTTTGAGATACTTGCATGGGGAAGAGAAGAGAGTAGGAGTGGTGAACGGATAGGAGATGGAGAAAGGAGGTTGATTTTTCAATTTTTACGTAGTATTGGGTATTTGGGTAGTATTTGTTGCACTATTGGTATTTTTACATATTTTTATATTTTTACTTCTTACTTTTTAAAATACATTACAATATTATAAGAACTTGTATAATATCATCTATTTAATATTGGTGGTATGTTAATGATGTATCATGTAGTTAGCGGTTGCATTGAAAGAATTCGTTCCAGGTAATATATCAATTTACGCGATTAGGCTTATTTTTTAATTTAAGCTTTTTCTAATATATTTAATTTGGAATCTAAAATACTTTGAAATACTAGAATATAAAATACTTTGAAACACTTTAAAGTATTTTTTAGTAACAAATATATTAATTATTACCAGCGCTCATTTGTGCCGGTTGTATTGCGTGCGAAAATGGTAATTACGCCGAATCACCGATGCTTGAAATGTTATGCATGAAATTTTGTAATGCATGAAATGACGTCAAATAATTAGAACGCAATTGAAACTCACGTAAAATATGTATGATTATGATTAAGTCGGGTCGGGTATTGACCTGAAATTTATCGGTTGTCACATGAGGGTACTCAGGTATAATGGTACTGGGTGTATGTGGGTACTCAATGTATAAGCATACATGGGTATAAGGGTAGTCAGTGTATAGGAGTATTTAGATTATCATAGTTCTTGGTCAATAGAGGTACTCGATATATGAAAGTACCCTTTTAGTGATAATACTGGATCTGATCCTAAGTTCTTGCTTGATCATATGTTCTTGATTCTTTTAGGACGACCTAAAATTTATGTTGATCTATAGTTGACTTGGATAGGGTGTTGATCTAAGATTGACTTGCTAAGAAGTGACTTCAGGTATACCATACTTAAATGGTTACTGCAAATGAAATATACATGAGTATACAATATGTAATACATGATGAAATGGCGTAAAGTATTATGTAACAAAGTGAAAAATAATAGAACAATGAATGATAGTGAAACCTAATGAAATATTATATGGGCCTAATTATGAATGAAAAGTCTTGCAAGCAACGCTCATAGAATGGAATGGAGCTGCAAATATGCATGCTCAACTAACAATGATTTTTATGCCAGAAACTAATACCCATTATGGGAGTTGACATATGTTATCGATGCCATGTGTTATAGGGTGTTGCACTTGTGTAAACCATACGATTATGGTTATAGAATATGTTGTTTACTATTACGCCGATCATTTATGCTCGTGACTGACATGGGTATAGTAATGACACATATTTAAAAAAGAAAATGATAATGAAAGAAATAATGATTGAACAAATGAAATGAAAGGAAGACAATGAGCATGACGAATATGATGAAAGCGATGAATGTATGTAGGAAACTAGACTTCATTGTTAATATTTTTCTTATGCAAATCTAGGTTCATTAATGTAGGTAAAGTAGATTAATTTTTATATATTTTATTATTTGTAAGTTATACTATTGAATTAAGAGTTTTGTTATTTTAACTAAAATATACTTTTACAATTTTTCTTATAATAAAATAATATTTTATTAAATGTATGCATTGATCATTGTAATGGCGAGCATAAATCAATTACAATGGTGTGCCTACATGTCCAATTACAATGTTGTGCTTAAACCAATTCACAAAGTGGATTTAATGTACAATAATACGTGTAGGCTGTCCAGGTCTGATGAATAAACGAACTGTATGATTATATTGTACATCTAAATCATTATAAGAATATATTTGAAATCACATATAATTTGACAGATGCATATATTTTGCCCTAGAAATACACAGGTTGCATTTGGATATTCATACCCTTCGAACATAAAAATCACTCTATATAGAGTCGTCCTATACACGTGTAGAGGACTAAACAAGGCTCGGCAAAACATTTGAAGACTGAATAAAGACGAATTCGGAAGACTGCTTTGTGCGAAAGACACAGTCACGCGAGATGAAGTACTCACGCGAAAAGATCATCCACGCGAAAGGATGAGCCGCGCGACAAGTCTGTCGCGGACTTGTCACGCGAGAACTGTTTGTTTATTATAAATAGTTTAGTTTTCGTTTTGTAATTAAGCTTTTGATCATATTTCACTCCTGTACTGTGTGTTTTTCATACAAGACCTGTAATAGGTTATTTTGTTCAATACATTAAGCATATTTTGATCAATTCGATTCTTCTTTCATTCCAATCATGTCTACATTTCGCATTCACATGATTGAGATCGTGATTTGATTGTTTCTGGGAGAATTCCACGGTTTTACAATTGGTATCAGAGCATTAGGCTCTAGAACCACGATTTGAAGAGGTTTTGGATTGATTTCTGCGGATATTCATCATTGATTACTTGAGATTAAGCCATGGTGATGTTATGCTGCCAAAATTTTGAGAATTTGGATTGAATTGGACTGATTTAGTGGACTTTAGTTGAATTTTAATCATAATTAAGTTTAAAATTGAACTA
>BJCO01813404.1:0-11110 GCA_018326465.1 Flaveria floridana
ATATTGTAAATTGTAACATTACATTTTGTAGGGTTGTGATTTTTTTTAGTGCTGCTGATTTGCCATTGAAGGCAATTTTGTACATAATGTTCTCATGACAAGGGGGGTGATTTTTTTTAGTGCTGCTGATTTAGGGTTGTGATTTTTTTAGTGCTGCTGATTTGTTTAGTGCTGCTGATTTTGCCAGTGATGTCCGAAGATCTTGAAAATCCTTTAAAAAACGAACTCATGATAAAAATTAACATTTGTTGCAAGTATAAGGTGCGAAAGTGGCTTTAGGGGCGGTTCGGCTTTAGGGGCGGTTCTGGACCGCCCCGTTTGATCTATGTATAAGGTGCGATATGTATAAGGTGCGAAAGGGCTTTAGGGGCGGTTTTGGACCGCCCCTTTTGATCTAGTATAAAATGCAAAAGGTGCGCAGCCTTATGACCTTAAAACCGCCCCTTATGTCAACCGCCCCTTAAACCAAAAGAGCAGAAGGTGCGCAGCCATAAGGGGCGGTCCAAAAACCGCCCCTTATGTCCATTTTCACCGCCCCTTTTGATCTTTTTTGTACTAGTGTAAATAGTATATTCAACTTATCCCACATTTAGATAAGATTACCTTCATTGGGAGACAATATATCATTTAGGTTGTTATTTGTTAGCACCTTATTGATCCTAGCGGGTAAATCAAAATGCATGTAATTGATTATTCTTAAAATAAACAATATTAACTAAATAAAACCACAAGAATAAGAACTTAATTAAGTATGAGTACACAATATTCTAATGCAATCATACAGTTATAATTAACGTTTTATTGCATTATTATGTAACATGACGCTTGGATTATTCCTCAAAAGATTCATCAAATCAGTAGCAGAGTGATGATTGAACCAAATTGGATCGTCTTTTAGCTTATTATATTGGCAAACAAATGCATGATATATTGGAAATTATATATCTTTCATAATAAGAATTTATATTTTTGAATAGGTATCCAAATGAGCTTATTAAAATTAAGTAATGTTGTTGTCCTATAATATATGTCTTTGTCTTAAAACAATTGAAAGATAAATAATATTAAAGAGTTCCGACCTTTTGATTTATATCGACGATCAAGTTTAATATCGGCTTAATGTAGATCTAAAATGATGACTATAATTTTTAGTATTTGACATCATCAAAAATAATTTAAGAAGTGTATATTCTATGATATAATATTGTAATTGGTACATGAGAATTTATGATGTTCCCACTTCCAGATGTGTGGGGATTCTATAGACCTATTACCAATGTTGTTGAGACCGGATCGGACCGGCCGGTCCGACCGTTTCGATCGGGATTCGGTGCCTGGTCCGGTCCGGTCTGGGGTGAATCGTTTTCTGCTAGTCAAACCGGCCGGTTCGTCCCGAACCTTTGGTCGGACCACAGAGACAGACATTAGAAAATAGTTTTCTAGTGTAGTACCACAATATACTGAAATTAAAAATGATAAAATTATTAATTTATAATATCATATTCTTAAAAGGAATAATTAGCTATGTTATAGTTATTTACTTAAAAAAACTGATGAAATAATATAAAACTAGTAAATGTACCCGGCGCATTGCGGCGATGGTGTACCCGGTTATACTACAACCTTCCCAAGTCGTTTCCGGACTAATTTTTTTGTTACAACGTAGAGTGACTCGAATTTATATTATCAAACAAAAATATATTATATTTGACCTCACTCGTTTTCAAATAATGTATGCATCGAAAAGTAGACCAACTTATATCGTGCGTAAGAATTAGCATGAAAGCGTTTTATATTTGACACAGCTCGTGTCTGATAAAAATTAATGTCAAACATAAACGAACTCGAATTTAAACCAACACGTACATAAAAACAAAGATGTAAGAAATTAGGTTTTTGAAGTAAAAATACAAAAAAGTAAACGATAATTTAGTAATTAATGGAAAAGTAATCACTTTCAGGTTTTAAGTTCTGCAAAATCAAATTTGACATTTTCATTAGGTTTTGTAAAAGCATAATTTCAAGATCGGAACTTTTTATTAAAATTATAACATATGAACAATCTTTTAAGATTCAGTCAATCACGATATTATCAATTCACCTGTATTAAGTTTTCTATGATTTTTAATGAGTTAACAATATTGCAAATAAATCAAAAAGTGATAATCAAGAATACAACTTTATTTATAAGCATACATTTAAAATCAACCAAAAGTATCGACGAATGAAACAAAAGAGGCCCTCGTCATGGATGGTTGTCAAAAAATTTTGTTACTTTTTTCAAAATGACTAAAATGTCCCTAAATTAAAATTAATAAAATCATAACAAAAAGGAAATTAGATATCACCACACTCTTTTTCTTCTCCTTTTTTCTTTCTTAAGCTAACTTAGGTCATTTGAACCCCCACCGGAATCATCACCAAAACTCCTACCACCACAAGTCCACCACTACATCATGTTTGAACCACCACTAAAACCTCATAAAGCTATTTCATCAATGATGTTGATGTAGCATTTCGCCGCAATGACACGCTAATGATGATGGTCAACTTAGGTCATTTGAACCCCCACCGAAATCATCACCAAAACTCCTACCACCACAAGTCCACCACTACATCATGTTTGAACCACCACTAAAACCTCATAAAGCTATTTCATCAATGATGTTGATGTAGCATTTCGCCGCAATGACACGCTAATGATGATGGTCAACTTAGGTCATTTGAACCCCCACCGAAATCATCACCAAAACTCCTACCACCACAAGTCCACCACTACATCATGTTTGAACCACCACTAAAACCTCATAAAGCTATTTCATCAATGATGTTGATGTAGCATTTCGCCGCAATGACACGCTAATGATGATGGTCAACTTAGGTCATTTGAACCCCCACCGAAATCATCACCAAAACTCCTACCACCACAAGTCCACCACTACATCATGTTTGAACCACCACTAAAACCTCATAAAGCTATTTCATCAATGACGTTGATGTAGCATTTCGCCGCAATGACACGCTAATGATGATGGTCGTGTCCATTGTATCCATCTCCATGGGTGAAGCTCTGGCGCCCATTTCGACTTTTGACTCTACCGCCTTCTTCTTTCTTCTGATTAACCAGTCACCACACCATCCCTCTGTTGTCATCAACCCTCTACACTAACCCTATTCATCCTTGCAACCATCATGTTTCCACTACTAAACCTCCATCTACATACCTCCATCACTAGATCTAAATTAAGGACCCTCGTCTCACCTTGCTTGTCTTTGTCTCAACACCAATGTCCATCTCCACCACCATATCAAATCAGCGATGCAGATTGTGGTCCGGTTGAGGGACAACCGGGCTAGGTTACGATGTAGTGGTCTGCAGGTTGTTGGTCTAGGTTGTGGTGTTGGGGGCGACGACCAACGATGGTAGGTTATGATCTTTGAGTCAACAACCAGCTGTGGGTTGTGAGGAGGGCGGTGGTGGTGAGATAGTCAATAGTGGTGGGGGAGACTATGATGGTTGGCAGTGATGGTGAGTTGTTTCGGGTCTATGTTGAGCGTGGTGTATTGTTTAATGAAAATGTCAAAGAATAGTTATCAAGTTTTAAAAGTGTTTTCATTAGGTCATTCATGCATATTTTAACTAGATTGAATCACTAAACCAACAAATAGAGTTATGATCAGATTTTATTCATTTTGTGTCAAGAAAAAAATGGTTTGTCAAGAAAAAAATGGCGGAGAACATGTGGGGGTCATGATTTCCATTGTATTTAATTATATCAAAAAATAAAAAAAACATGTAATTATATTACTAAAATAAAAAAATTACCTAAAACCCTCATCATCACTTCATGTCAACATCAAATAAAAGAAAAATATATCTCCTAATTGAAATAAACAATGGGTGAAAAGTTCGTTAAAACCTTTAATTTTAAATAAAACATGAAGATTGAGTGATTTAGATAAAACAATTTTCAAGCTCGAGTGATCTAACTGAAACACTTTAATAACTTAGTTATTATTATGTAAAGTTACTTTTATTATTTAATATCAAGTGGGCCATATGTATTATTTAGTTAAACTAAAATTATTAATTTTTTTAGAGTTAGGGATATTTTTTTATTTTATAGGCAACGAAAAAAGATAAGGACCATCCATGACAGGGAACATTTGTGTTACGTTTTTTCAAACGTTTGACTGACATTATAACTTTTTAAACCTAGGGACCAAAAGTAAAATCAAACCTAGGCATAAAGTCCTTTCATTTAACCAACTCTTTTGAAAAATATAAAGTATTTTAAAAACCATTTTTTCCAAGTTTTATAAGGATGAGACTTTTTTATTTAAAAACTGGTAAAAAACTAGAATTAAGCCACTTGCGTTGCGACAGTGACGTAAAACCGTACCAAATAGCACCAATGTCACACCACCGTCAGCGACTACCAAGACTAAATTTGTGGTGTCTTAATTCGAAGAAATTAGACCAAGATGTTAAACATATAATAGTAGAACTAATTCCATATAGGAACTACGTATTGCCACGAACCTATGAAAAGAAAAGAAAATAGAAGTAAAAACGTTAAACGACACACGCATGTTGCGGCATGTTAGCTCACAAAATTATAATGTAACGTTAAGCGAAACGTAAAAATGTTGAACAATACATGCATGGTATGCCGTGTTAACTTGCAAAATTTAGAAGGAAGCATAAAAGGAAATTTAAAAAAAATAAAAAAATATAGGGGGCTAATGTTAAAAGTAAAAAATTATAAGGTTAAATTGCAAATGATGAAAAGTTTTAAGTTAAAAGTAAAAAATTAAATTTTATGAGGTCACAAAAGATGAAAGGCTTTGGGCTAAAAGTAAAAAAAAATATTTTTTTAAAAAACACCCTAACCATGAAGTACAACTTTAATGCACAAAGGAAGTTGATAAGCAAAACATAAAATGAAAATTTACAAAAGATGAAAGATATAAGGGTTTAAAGTTGAAAGTAAAAAAAAGTTG
Organism: Flaveria floridana; assembly: GCA_018326465.1. Lineage (NCBI taxonomy): Eukaryota > Viridiplantae > Streptophyta > Magnoliopsida > Asterales > Asteraceae > Flaveria > Flaveria floridana. Next base: position 5,005 of record BJCO01813404.1, read on the forward strand.
TAAGATTAAATTGCAAATTATAAAAAGTTTTGAGTTAAAAGTAAATAATCAAATTTTTATGACGTCATCTTGCAAAAGATGAAAAGCTTTAACTAAAAATAAAAAAAAAATTTAAAACACTCTAAGCATGAGATATAACCTTATTGCACAAAGTAAGTTGATAATTAGTATATATTAAATGTTTTAAAAAACACACACTCTTATAAAAAAAAGTTTAAAATGATATTATTATTGTTTTTACTTGAAGTTCTTCCTTATACGTTACTCAAGGATTTTTTGTTTTAAAATATCATTTTATAATTTTTAATTTTTTATTACAAACAATTTAATATGTTATTTGCTTAACCTGTGTAGGACAGGTAAAATATATGTGTGAGTTAGTCGATGTAGAGGGGTATGCTCTTGATGTTATTTTGTTTTAATAATTGTGAAATAAATCTTCTATATGCTGTAAAATTTAAATATTAAAATTTTTTAACAACAATATTCTTACTCCTAAACAGCACCTACTATTTAACTTACAAAAAATTATATCCACGTCATCCGTAAAATCACCAATATCACTATATAATGTCATGAGAATTTTTTTTGTTAGTATTTATTTATTTCTTTAAATAAAAAAAACCGTTTGTAAATTATAAATCTTAACATAAAGTTTACCATTTTCGTTTTTTTTTATTTTTGTGAATTTATGAGTATTTATTTTCTATAGCTTTATCATGCTATTAATTTGTATGGTTGATTACTATTCAGATTATTAATTAAGTCCACACATGTGTCATCGTTGCAATACGTTTACTACGTTTTAAATCTTAATAAACTTTTGAGAACATATAGTTTCTTTTTTTACAGTTTATCGCGCGCGGCGTAACACACGCGGGCATTTTACTAGTTTCTAGCAAAATGCAATAACCTACACATTAAAATACATATTGATTTAGCGAAACATCCAATTATCATGATGATATTGGAAAGTAACATATCTATATTATAATTTATAAACCACCAATACAAAAGCATACTTAAGTTGTAATTCATAACTTTTATTAAAGGCATGAAGGCAATTTCATCCGTATCTGACCTAATGCTTTAAATACCACACAAAATTCAAGGTTCCAAAAAGAATATAAAGAAAACATGACAAGTCTCGTGCTCTAAATTTTATGGTAACCCTAAAATCATCCTTCCGGTCACTTTAACTAAAAATCAATATAAAATATAATAATATATAGGGGTCGGTTACTATACAAATTGTAATTTTCATGCGAACCGTACGAACTAATCAGGGCGTGAAATGTGTTTTTCAACGGAGGGGTACTTTCATCCGTGCTACAATTACGCATATAATGTATATAATTACTGAAGATATATTCATTATTACACAAGTTATATCTATTGTTACGCAAGTTATATTTATTATTACGCAAAGTAAAATTACTCATGTTATAAAAAAATTACTCAAGTTATATTAATATTAATAATGCAAGTTATATTAATAATTATACAATTATATGATAATTACACAGTTAATAATCATGCAAGTTACATCCACAAAACAAAGATTTTAAAAAATGTTGGTTTTTGTAAAAGAAGTATAGCAATATTATACTTATATTAAAGGGGATAAAATGCTTGATTTTATAGTGTGTTTTTCTAAAAAAATAATGTCGTATAAAAAGTTATATACGTTTAAAAAAATGGAGGGAATTTAGAAAAAGTCAACAATTATAGTCTATTTTCAAATCTACCCCTCCAGACATATTTTTTGTGTAATTATTTCATATTAAATCTGTATTGTTCATCTATTAGATTAATAGTTGTTATCACTTCGTACACTTTATATAATTTTATCATTTTGTACAATAAACTTTTCCTATATGTATATATATATATATGAATAAAAAAAGCTTTGAGAAAAACAAAAATAAATAATCAATAAAAATATATACAAATTTCAAATTTAGTAGTCTAAAACATAATTCAATTTCAAAGTCAATGATGTAAAAACAAATAACAAATATAAAAGGCATATCTATATCTATACTATATCTTGTTATTCATAATATAATAAAAAGAGTAACTAAGGCCAGCATTGAAAACATCACATTCCATTTCACTAAAATTTTCTATTTTTTCTCTCATATTAATAACTAGGTTACAATCCCGTATAATACACGGGTTAAATAAATTTACTGTTACATTGTTAATGATATGAAAATTATGTCTTAAATATTGTGTATTACACGGATTGAATAAACCTACGTATTACACATTTAAAAATTTAAAGTTAACATATTTGAAATTTTAATTATGGATAGCTATTAATTGATAAATAACTATTATAGTATTTATAATTAAGAGGAGAGAGAAGCGAGAAAATAAATAATTATATGATCTATAATGGTGACAAGTGTCTGGATTTATTTTTATTTATTAGTATAGAGATTACATTAATTACTAATAAGATTATTTAATTTCTTTAGATTAAAAGTAATTTTTAATAGGTTTAAAAAGATATTTTTATGTTATTTCTACAGAAATAAATTTTTACAAAATAAGATTTTTTCCAAACGTAGAACTTTTTTATAAATACAAATATTTAAAAATTAGTTTTTTTAAATTAATGAATTTTTATAAACAAAAAATAATTAAAATTTAAAGTTATAATAAGGAAAGTTTTAAAATGGCATTTTTAAGGGGTTTAGTTTGAAACAAAATGATTATTATTTTTTAAAAAAGAAAAAAAATTCAACAACGAAAGTTTAAAAATTGATATCATTGTTTTATTACTTATAAATTTTACTCGTACGTAATTTTAATCATGTTTTATCTTAAAATATCATTTTATAATTAATAAATTTTTAATAAATTTATTTTTTTCTATTGAACCTATGTAATGCACGAGTTTACTTAGACTTAGACATGCGTCACTCTCTTTTGACTCATCATCCATATTTTCTTGTTTTTCTCTTATATTAAATGATAATGTTAAAAATTATTATTATAGATATTTACACATTGTTTTGTTCAGATTTTGTTTATTATCAATTATATATTTCAACCGTTATCTAAGTTATCAATACTAAGTACTAATTATTTTTATTTGTTCAGTACGTGTAATAGAAGTAATTTCTAACCTATATCAAAATAATTATCGGTAATGAATCAATGTGAACTGAAATTTTGTTGAGAAGGTAAATAAGTGGGGTTTGGTTTAGTTTTGGTTTATGAAGTAATTTTTTTTATTTGTTTTTATATTAGAAATATAATTATTTGTGTTGATTGTTAATTCCTCAAAAGCGTTAAAAAGTTGCATTGATTTTGGTTTAAATCACTAATCTGAATTTTATTGTTTTTTTATTGAAGGCATACGTCGTAACTTAAAAGCATTAATTTTTCAACGGTTTTTTTATTGACATCTATTATGATTCTATAATATCATTGTGAGAATCATAAGGTCTTACTAATCTAAAACCTACTTAATTTTAGTATAATTATATTCAACTGACGTTGACACGTTTGAGAATCGGTAGGACTTGCTTCTAAAGCTAGTGATTGTATAACAATGAAAATAATTGATTTGAAGAAGGTTCGGTTTGGTATTATTACTATGCCAAATAGTGGTAAAGAAAGATCTTATAGATTATTAACTTGAATAAATTCTTTAGATTAAATATATTTTAGAAAATGTACACCATGGTTATCTCTTACAGAAAAGATAGTAAATATAAAAAACCTGATTCTTTAGTTTAAATTCATTTTGAATTTCTATCATTCGCTCTTTTATGTTTTTTTAAAATTATACACTGTTCATATTAAGATGTTAAGTGAGTACATAGAAAATTTAAACTAGACATGTTAGTATGCATCTTTGACTTGAAAACCTTTGCAAATCAATTTGAGGATCAAAGTTCTTAAAGACATAAGTGAGAATCTAATTCCCATTTCCTTCTTTTGTGAAGATCAAATCTTCAAGGTTGTGGTCAATTGCAAGGACCCACTAATCAGCAGGAAACCACATCTAGTTTATTTAACTAAACATATCTTGCTACTCACATAAGATATGCACTTTTAAAAATACATTCAATCTCTAAGTTGGACTTTCATATGAAACTTAATGAATCAAGAAAAAGTACCCTTTCATCCTTAAAATGGATGTATTAGGGTATACATCGATTTAAAAAACCTTGTATACTCGTATTAGCAATTTAAGGTCCCAGACAGAAAATTAGTGTCCAATAATGTTTCATTACATTGGATGCTTGTGGATTTATTGAGCTGGATAAGCTAAAGATAAGCTTCAATACTCTAATTAATTGATCTTAATTTGTGGATTACTAGTCTCGCCTGCATTTGCCTGCTTCAGACCCACACAATATTTATGCATATAACAAAATCAACCTAAGAGTCTTGGATTGTATACGTTGCCTTTTATTGCATGCGTTTGCTAGTGATAGACTCAGTTCGTATATCTTCCTCCATGAAAGATATTAAGGACTATTTTTGGAAAAATGAAAAGTAAGTGTCATTCTATGTCACACCCCGCTGAGAGCGAAAACAAGGGGATGTAACGAGACGGGATTGTCATAACACATTGTTAATGATAGAGACGCAATATATGTAATTGATGACAAAGCGTGTCATGCATGACGACACCCGACACAAAGGAGACTTGTGTCGTGTTTAGTCAATATTCACGACAACATAGCAATAAGCATAAACTTGTAATGATTCATATAACCAAAAGTAATATCATTATAATGTAATTCTCACAACCCGGAAACAAGTATCAAAAGTATGAAGATTGTTTAATAGACTACAACAATGATTCAAAATGAATATTTGTCAAGTATGTTTAGTCTAAAAAATGCATCCTATGGTCTCCACTAAGGCAGCACACCTAAATCTTCAATTATCATTGTCACCTGAAAAGATATGCTCAAAACGGTAAACAAAATTGTTGGTCAGCTTGCAGGTTTAAATAGTAAATAAGTAATTGATGTTGTATAGTAATGGTTATGGAATACCGTGCATACAGTTATAAATAAGCAAAATCACATAACAATGAGCTTTACAACCAAACCTAATGACGTACACACAGAATCTTGTCGGAATATATTCACCCAATGCCCGTTCCTGGCTAATGATGGTACCAGCTGGTAAACCATTTGACAAGGGTGGGGGTGTCAACCCAGTAGTACTACCAATACCTATCTGTCGGTTCCACACCGGAATTAAATGATTGTAAAGAAAGTACCACACAGCGACTCATGTATGTATCAGATAAGTACTCACAAAACAGTATCACGTTGATTCCAAGTATGTAAATTGTATATAAATTGTACAGCATAAGAAAGTGGTTGAGCATACTTTTCCCCATGTTTGTAAATGATTGAAATATTGTATAAGCATAAAAAGGGGCCATGAAACTCACTTGTTAGGTGGGAAGTATGAATAATCAAAGTTTTCAAATGTTGTATGTAGTAAACGGTCAAACACCTATTGACAGTTATTGTTAAGCATTAATGATATGTATAAAGCATATAGTAACGTTTGATCGGTTCGGGTTGTATTGGTTCGGTCACGCGAAACACACACAAGCAGACATAAGTATTAGATCTTATATAGATCCAAGTACTTGAAATCGTTGTTATTACCGATGATATTTGTGTAAAAATGTCATTGTTATTAGAGAAATTCTTGATAAATATCGTTGGTTACAATTCGGTTATTGATAATTGTAAAATGTTAAAGTTGATTTGATTTATGATAAAATCAGTAAGTTTGATAGTGTTAACTTAAATATTGTCATTAGCAACGGTACCCGTGTCGATGTCACCTTAACATCACATGACATACACACACCACAAACAAGAAGAAACTCACACACAACAACCCCAGTCGCACGACTGGACCAGACGCACGACTCAACACTCCATCCGCACGAATCAACCTTCATTGGTACGAATAAGCTTCATTCGTACGATTGAACCTCCATTCGTGCGATTCGGCCTTCAGTCGTACCACACAACACTCAATCGCACGACTCAACATCCATACGTACGAATCAACCTTCATTCGCACGAATCAGCTTCATTCGTATGAC
>BJCO01813581.1:0-17086 GCA_018326465.1 Flaveria floridana
ATTTATTGTTACACGCATGCATGACAATGTTATATAGGTTTACAGTTGTTAGACATAGTTCTGAACCATTGAAGGTTCAAGAATGTGTTTAACTAAGTATCCTGATTTAGTCGCACGACTGGACCATACGAATGGGCCAGTCGCACGACTGAACCAGGTGATTGAGTCAATCGTACGATTGAGTCATAAGACTGACTCAGTCGTCCGAATGAACCAATCGTATGACTCAGTCGCACGACTGAGCCTGTCACTTGGGTCAGTCGTACGAATGAGAGCTGTAACCTATAAATACCACTTAATTCGTGGAAAAATATAACACTTCGTATACTTGCAACCCTAGTCGACCCAGAGCGTCCTGTTCGTCCATTCCAAGTTCATAGAACGTCCCAGATCATTCCTAATCCGTTCTTAACGTTTTCTAATCGTTAGGCTTGATCTTGATTACGTTCTCCCTGATTGGATCACCAATCAAATAGGATTCCGCACTATTTGATCCGGTATAATGAAGAATCAGTTAGTACTCCGTACATACACGGTCCTATCATTTTGGAAAGGGTTCAGGAGTTGAAAACACTAAACAACTAATTACAAGTTTCTAAACCTAAGGGGGAGTATTGTTAGGTCTAGATTGATTGTATAGGTTTAGAAGATTATTCAACTCTTGTAATGAACTCATGTAAATCTTTATCTTTTTGTATGCAAGATATTTATATGTTAATGAAATAATTATTTGTGTTGATTATATTTGTGATTGTAGGAAAACATCATACTTAGTCAATTTCAAAAATTGACTAAGTACAAGAACTATATACGGATGAACAAGTTTGTACTTCTATAGATGTTTTGTGGAACATCACAAAGAGAAAGTCAAGAAATATGCATCCGTGGATCTCCTGCACCTAGTAATTACCATATCATCAAAAACCAAAACCAATTATACCCAATTCAGTATTAATGGAAATCGTTTGAAACAAACTAGTTTATCATATTACTTTAAGTTGTTTTCCATTTCTCTTATCTGTTCTTTGTCGATTTACGTTACAATTACAATTTCTTAAAAAATTAATTAAGCAATGAGTTGTGATAATTTCACGATCATTATTTGTTCAATCTAAACTGATAATTTCTTATTTCGATCCTTGGATTCACAATTTTTTCCACAATGATCACTGTAATTGATATTGAAATCAACCAATTTTTTGATATAAGTCCTAATAGATATCAATCAGAATGATGTTATTGACACCAGAGATCATTTACTAATATACAATTCCACAATATTATCTCATCCAATATGAATAAAGCTAGTCAAGTAATATATCTTATCCGGCGTTGAAAATTAAGGTTTTCATTAATTTGCATTTAGTAATTGATTTTGAATTTTAATAATTTTTTTCATTTAAATGAGTGATTACATATAAATAAGTTTCATCATTTCAGTGTAACGATAATAATGTTGTCTTTCTATTTTTTTTCTGATTTCTTACATATACATTTTAAAGTAACAATATGCATATTGTATGTTTTTTCTTTGTTTTCTAATTGTTTACATATACGTAGCTTGTCAAAACTCTTTAATAATAATTGGGTTTTTAAAACAGAAGATACTATACATATTCCATACATTGTAAATATGTTTAAGAATTATTAGTTATTATAATATAATATAATATATATTTGTTTATCTGTGAATTATAAATTATTGTTACACTACAATTCTCATATTATTGATTTATTTCATGTTTTGTCTAAAGGAAGATTCCTTGTGTACCAATGTATATAAACTCCTAGTGAAACTCAACATTGGAACGCTAATATAGTAGCTAACCACAAGCCTTTCGTAGGGAGCAAATATGATACATGGGAAGATGTGTGAGGCGTATCTAATCAAGTTACATATATGTAACTAGGTCTACGTTTGTGTTGTAGTTATGTAAATAACATCGGGTTACATATACTAAACCACATACAAATGTGTAAATTTATCGGTTTAATATATTGTTTTGTACAAGTTATATGTTAAGTTACATGCACCTACATGTCAATTGTTTCATATATGTAACAAGATGTATCAATAAGGTAAGTTTGTCGGAAGATTTGTGATTTAAATTGGGTTGTATTTACATATACGTAAGCAAGTTTACATATTATGCATTAGTTCATGGTTGGATTATTTAATAAAATGGAGATGCAGACAATTGTTGATTAATTTGAATGATATAGATGAAGTCAACTATTAGATTTTTTTAAATGCAATTTATAATAGAGGAGAGAGAGAATTTTCTCTTGTAAAATTAATACAATCAATTTAAATTATGGATTTACTAAAATACCATTGTGTATATCGACTATTGATCAAATAAATCAATGGTTTATATTTGGTTTTCTTGGTTTTTTAGTAAATCATGTTTTTAGAAACCCTCCATTATATATATATATATATATGTATACATACATATATATATGTATATATATGTATATATATATGTATATTTGTATATATGTATATATATGTATATATATGTATATATATATGTATATATATATATGTATATATGTATATATATGTGTATATATATGTGTATATATATATATGTGTGTGCGTATATATATATATATATATCTATATATATATATATCTATATATATATATATATCATTTTGTTTGAACAAATTTACAAAAAACATAATTTAGTTTTATAAAAATTGCAGTTATCATCCTTTATGTTCAAAAAGTACTCTAATAATTCTTTATGTATACTCTTTAAAATAATATTTCATTCCTTAAACTAATAGACGTTAAGTTTCTCCGTTAAGTGAATGGCATTTTAGTCTTTCTACCATTAAAGGACTATTTTTGAAATTTTAAACCTAATTAAAGGATATTTTTTACAACTCTTTTAACTTTTACTTAATTTATGTATTTTTACAATCACACATATACATATGTGTAATAGTTATACATAGAGGCTGATTCAGCCAAAGTTCTCTCAGCATGCGCATGTGGAGTACAAGGAAACTTATTTCAGAAGATCTGATGAAACTCAATGAAATTTACTAAGTATGAAATCTTCCAAAGCCAAAATACCAATTCTTCCAAAACGAAAGATGAAGTCTTCCAAAGCTTCAAGACAAAGTCTTCCAAAGCCACGAGACTGATTTCTTTCGAACATAGAGAAGACAGGCTTTCTTTGACATGCTTTTGAGAAAAACCGAACTACTTTCCGTTTCCATCTCTAAAGACTCACCAACTTATATGTTGGTGAAATGTCGATACTTTTGTCAACTGTAGGTTAAGGTCTTAGAGTGTGTAACTTTCTACCTTTGTACTTTTATGCTTTTCGTAATAGATAAAGATGTGTGCTATGACATGTCATAGTCATTAGTCAAAAGGAAATCTGTCATTTGAATTTACATTGATCTTGTTGTCTAGATTAGTGTTCCAGCTGACTTTCAAAGTATGGCCGACTGTTAGATGTAGTATAAAGTATCTCAAGTACCTGTCTTAGAACCAAGTTTTATAACATTTGTTAAACATTTAGAGCAATATACATTAAAGGATCGGTGAAGGGAGTCAATGTAACAGTTTCTTAAGGTTGGAGAGACTTGAAACACTTAACAGATCAAATATGAAACCAACTTAATAGTGAAACAAAGAACAAAAGTAAAGAAAAGAACAAGAATAGGAACACAAGTATTTGGTTTTCAAGAATGCTATATGTTGCTCTCAAGTTCTTTTACAAATGTTATAAAGCGTGATTCTAATAATAAGTACTTGAGATACTTTATATTACATCTTACAATCGGCTATACTTTAAAGGCCAACTAGAAACACTAATCTAGAAAACAATTGACTAGTGACTATGACATGTTATAGCTCATATTATTATCTAATACAAAAAGGATAAAATTCTAAAAGTAGAAAGTTACATACTCTTAGACCTTAATCTATAGATGAGAAAAGTATGGACTTTTCAACAACTCATATAAGTTGGTGAGTCTTCAGAAATGGCAGTAAAAAATGGTTTAGTTTTTGTCAAAAGTGAGTTAGAGAAAGCATATCTTCTCTGTCTTTGAAAGAAATTAGTCTCTTGGCTTCAAAAGACTTTTTCTTGAAGCTTCGGAAGACTTCATCTTTGGATTCAGAAGAATTGGTCTTTCGAGTTGGAATATTTTAATACTTAGTGTATTTCATTAACTTGTATCAAAACTTTTGAAGTAACTTTCATTGTACTTCACATGTGTATGCTGAGAGCTGTTCGGTTGCATTAACCTCTAAGTATAATCCTTACAAACTCCCTCTAGGCTGATCCTACCAAACTAAAGGAGAGCTTTGAATCTTGATCTTCATCTATTGACATTCCTCATCAGAATCAAGGCCATTCCCTTCATCATTAGTTGGATAGGATTTCTCAGACTTTCAAAGTACCTTGTCATGTCATTGAGATCATGCAGAGGAAGGTGAAGTATATTTTGCAAGAAGTATAAATCTTGACCCCTTGATCTCTAGTGACACACCATCTGTCTGGGTTAGTAGCAAAGGCTCAAGACAAGATGGGCCTCTTAGCAGCAAGTGGCTCTACATGAAGTGGAGTTGGTTGAGCATCCCCTTCTTGATAACCCTCAAGATGTTTGACCTATCCTGAGGTGCGTAGGTTGATGCCTTGGACTTATTCTTCTTCTTGCCCCTCCTTATGGCCATCCTCTTCCTTTTTCTGTATTTTTGTGCACCATATTTTCCTTATTTGTCCTCACCCTTCTTGATATTCTTCTTGATCACTCTAATATACTCATTGATAGTGGATAAAGACATTGGACCAATTCTCCTTATAAAGAATCAATACAGCTTCAAGAAGCTCACCATCTTTAGTTTGTTAGCAGACTTCTTCTGATTGGATCGGATGGTGGATCTTGACTTTGAAGCCTCTTCACCCATCTTCTTTTTAGCTGCTTTTTGTTATTTCAAAACTTCTTGCTCAAGCTGCTTGAGGTACTCAAACTCTATGTACTCATAGGCCAAGGTAAGCAGGTCTGCTACCTTATAGAGGCCTGTGATACTCAGGTAGATTATCATATTTTGCCTGTCTTGCTCCCTACCTACCAGAGTTTCTTGTTAAGCTGCCACAACCTCTGCCTTAGGGCTTTCTTGAACTGGAGAGAGGGTAGTAGCTTTATAAATTATTTTTCTTCTTCTTTCTTCTTTAATTTTAAGGAGCAACTCTACAGCCTAATCTTTCTTCTTCTCTTTTGACACTTCAATTTCAGCTAGTTCATTAAGTTCATCCAAGGGAAGAGAGATGATTTCATCTATATTATAGTTTCTAGACCCCAGGTACTTCAATCTGGCTACCCTTAACTCATCCTCTTGAGTGTTTGGCATGGGGCATCCTTGATTGCAGCTTGCATGACGCTAGGATCTCACTTGAACTCTCTCTGTTTGCCTTCCACTTCCTCTCTCTTTTCTCCTTTATCTCCTAAAAGGTCATAATCCTCTCCCCTTTGTTAGCCACTAGCCTATGTGACTCTGGGTAGAGAGAGCTTTGGCCTTTATCACTTGGTGTATTATATAAAATTTGGCAAGAGAGAGGTTGTGAGACACCTTACCCATTTGGTACCTCACTAATAGTACTTGGTGCTGAAGCAGTTCCTGTCTCAAGGTTCACAGGTTCAACTATCGGGCCTTCAACCAAGGTTTCCCCTTCAAAGCTAATCTTAGGGTCTACCTTAGTATTCGGTTGACCAACAGTTTTGCCTGCTAGCCTTTGTCTATATAATTTGGATCTCTTCTTGAATTCTTCAAGCACCCTTTCTTGAATTCTCTTAGCTAACCTTTCAGCTTGCCTGGTTTGACTTGTTTTGGAAAGTGGCAGGTCAACCAGAGAAATGCTCTTATAGTATCTTAGGTTTTGAAAATTGAATAATTCTTGTTGCCCCTAAGATCTAGAGAGTATCAGGGATTTTCTATCAGTATCATACCTCCATCCTACTGTTGGATTATCATCAGGGTAGGATGTGGTAGACATAGACCTTGGTATGCCTTCCTCAAATAGGCTTTAAATCAACGCATCCACATCAGTATGGGCCTGACAAGGTTGTTGAGTATGGACAACTGCAGGTAAGGGTGGTGAGTCCTCTATGTCCATAGTCTGGGTAGAACTCCCAGGTTATATGATTGTAGGTAGGACTTTCTCCCCCTTTTTGGTAGCATCACCCTCTTGCGCAGGGGAGCTAAGGATTAAGTCCACTATACCTATAGGTTCTTGTGGACCTGGTTAATTTTTCCTGACAGGTCTCCCAGCTATGTTTCCCTTGAGATTAGTGATCTCAAGTTACTGATCAATGACCTGTCTTTTTAAGGTAGCCACCTGAGATTCCAGGTGACTTACATTTGAAACTAAATACGTGCATGTTTTTGATAGTTTTTGCATTTTTAGTAACAAACTCCCCTCATCTTCATCAATCATGAGGGGATGAGAGAATAGGACCAAACTCTTCTTCCTCACCACCAACTTAGGGTTCTTGGCTCCTTGTTTTCCCTGCACCATGACAGCTTCAAGAGAATGTCAATAGGCTGGGTTGCCATGGTTGAGGTCTTAATGATGTAATCATTTACAAAAGTGAGATCCTCTTTCATATAGACTTCCTTAAAATGTTTAGGGAAGCCCACCTCAGTTAGGGGTGGATGATGTGGGCTAGATATGGGTGATTCAGGAGTGCTCATCTCTCCTTGAGCAAGGTTGGAAAAGAGAGACTCATGGTACTCACTAAAACCCATATCCTCATTATTATAGAATTAGAGGTCAGGGATGGGTTGGTTTAAGTCTAACGGCTAGGGATGGTAGCTTTTCCTTAAAGACTGATCACTTGAGTTTTAAGACTCAGAGTGAAGGCTTAAGGCTTGGGTAATAAGCTCATCAGGCTGAGCATGAGGAAACTCAACACTAATCAATGAAGTGAAGGGATGGTCCGCTCCTCAAGGGATGTGGAAGCTCTTCGTTCCACTTACTCCTGCATGGGTAGTTTTTTGGGGGCCTGCTCTATCTAAATAGACTAAGAAAGTATTTGTTCAGATTTCTTGTGTAGGTGATGGTTATCTGTGGCTGTGTGGGTGGTTCAGATGTAAAAGGTGTAGGTTCTACATTGACTGGTGCTACCAAGTTGTGATCTTGAGCAATGAGCTCTAACAGTTTTAGGACCAGGGTTATTTCTACCCTTACGATGCCAATAGTTGTCTTTCTCATGATTTTAAAGATGTCAGACTTTATTTTTTCTAATTTAAAAGTAGCGCATGTTCCCTTAACTGTGAGCACGATTCACAGTTAAGAATGTGTTGAACATATCTAGGGAACATGTAGTACTCTAAGGAGTCCAAGTTTGCAAGTAGTTTTGTATATACAAACTAGGAGTACTTGAACTTGACACGTTGAACCATTCCATGGACTATGTAGGCTAGGTCCTCAGGAATCTAGTCCTATCCTCCATGTTTGTTAGATAAATAGTAGATGACAACGTAAAGGAGGTACTTATATTCGTAGGAGACCTTACCCTTTTTGAAGGTTTCGACTGTGAAGTCCCTTTCAAAGCCCATTTGCCAAAATGACTCATTAACAACAGATTTAATGAAGGATAACTTGCTTTCATTATCATCCAGCTTTAGATTAGATTTGATTATGGTTGGGGTGATAAAAATTGTCTTCCCCTACACTGTGCCAGACAATGCCTTCTCACCATCCAAGATCAACTATTAGCCTTCTCACCATACAGTGGAGGGTCAATAGTAAGTGCGGTGAGGTATGATGATTGGCTAAAGAAGTGGCAAACATCTGAGAAACCTACATGTGAAGTTGCATGAAAAAATCTAGTTGGTTTCAAGGTTCAGGGTTGGCCATTTAAGAAAGCTTTAGTATGAAGGAAGTTAAGAACATAGAGGGTTTGTGGGTGAATTTAGGGTTAGAACTTTTGTAGATGAAAAGGAAGAAGAAAGAAGGGGAACCGTTATAAGGATTAGGATGAGACAATGTTAATGCAAAAGGATAAACTTTAAAATTTGTATGTCGGTCTTACCTCTAAAAAGTGCCCAAAAAGGTTGTTTTCTTATAATTCGAACATATTCCGAAGGTAATTTGTATTTGGAAGTTTTTTATTTTGAGAAAACTTCCAAAGCCAGTTTGACTTCGGAAGTTATTACTTAGCTTGATAAAAATTGGATTTGGAAGAAAAATACTTAGAGTATTTTGCTTCTGAGATATACTATTTTGCTTCGGAGATATACTTGGTTTCGGAAGATTTTAAACTTCAAAAGTTTTATTCAAAGGAAAAATAAAGCTTTCAAGACTTAATTGCTTTCGAAAGAAGATTGTCCTTCAAAACATATAAGTACTTTGAAGCACATCTAAGCATCGGTAGGTATATCAGAATTTCTTCCGAAGGTAAATTTCTTATTAAGTAGTTATTAGTTTTGAAGACATAATTTTCTTCCAAAGTCAACTTAACGTCTTCCAAGAGAAAATATATCTTATATTCTCAAAACTCTAAGGAATATCATTTTTGAAAAATTTCTCCTAAGGTAAACTGAGCTTATATGGGTGATGATATAGACAACTTAAGATACACATATTTGAAAAATAATCTTGAAAATAATTTAAGAAATCTACTCAAAGTTAAATCATCCCAAAGCTGACACGATATATTTAAAGCTCTGTTCATCAAATGCTTTTGTGAACAGATGAGCCTATTGTTCATTTGTGTTAACTTCGACTAGTTTTATCAATCCCTTTTTGAAATTATATCTCATTAAATGATACCTGATGTTGATATACTTTGTCTTTGAGTGTTGCAAAAGATACTCTGTAATAAAGATAGCACTTTTTTTATCTATATGAATGGGATTCTCTTTGAAGTTGAATCCATAATCCAGCATTTGATTTTGAATACCAAACACTTGAGCATAGCAGCTTGCAGCAACAATATATTTAGCTTTAGAAGTTGATGCAAACACACAGGATTGTTTCTTCCATTGCCATGAGACTATCCTTCCACCAAGGAATTGACATCCTCCTGATGTAGACTTTGAAGTCATGTTGCAGTCACCATAGTCACTATCTCTATAAGCATACAAATTAAAGTCCGAATTCTTTGGATACCAAAGTCCCAGCTTGGGAGCTCCTTTAAGGTATCTAAGAATTCTCTTAATAATAACCAGGGTGACAACTTGGGGTTGACTTGATATCTTGCACATAGACATGTGGCAAGCAGGATATCAGGCCTTTTGGGAGTGAAATACATAAAAGATCCAATCATAGCCCTGTAAAGGAGTTCATCATCACACTCCCACTCAAGATCAGGTCCTTGGGAGTGGTTTCTAGCTATGGGTGTCTTAGCAACCTTGCACTCAGTCAGATGAAATCTAGTAAGTATGTCTTATACATACTTTAACTAGTTTATGAAGATGCCATTGTCAACCTTCTTCACTTGAATTCCTAGAAAGAAACTGAGTTCCCCCATGGTGCTCATTTTAAATCTATTCTTTATCAGCTTCATAAAGTCTTTGCAGAGCTTCGGATTAGTTCACCCAAAGATTATATCATCTATATAAACTTGAACCAGAATCAAGTCATTCCATGTTCCTTTGATGAAGAGTGTGCATCAATAGTACCCTTCTTGTAGCCATGCTAAACAAGCTATTGTGATATTGTCTCATACCACTTTCTTGGAGCTTGGTATAGCCTATACAGAGTTTTGTCAAGCTTGTAGACATAATCAGGATGATCTGGGTCTGCAAAGTCAGGTGTTTGTTTGACATATACTTCCTCATCTATCATACCGTATAAGAAGGCACACTGGACATCAAGTTGGTAGACCTTGAAATCCTTGGATGCAGTTAAAGTAAAGAATATCCTAACAACTTCAAGTCTTGCTACAATAGCAAAAACATCTGTGTAGTCAATCCCTTCTTCTTGAGTGTACCCTTGAATAACTACTTTTGCCTTGTTCTTGATGATAAGTCCTCTATCATCCTTTTTATTTTGATAAAACCCACTTCGCTCCTATTGGTGTCTGTTATGACCATTTTCGTGCGAAGTACTAATGGATTATACGTGAGACCAGATCAAATAGTGTAGAATTCTATTTGATTGGTGATCCAATCAGTGAGAACGAACAACCTGATCGATCTAACGATTAAACAAACGTTAAGAACGAGTTGGAATCGATCAGGAATGAACTATGAACTTGGATGGACGAACGGGGACGCTCTGGACGGCTAGGGTATGATAGTATTCAAAGTGTTATGTTTTTTCCATGAATTATGTGGTATTTATAGGTTTTAAGTATCTATTCGTACGACTGAACCATTAGCATGGTTCAGTCATGCGACAGACTATTGCGTTTGACTCATATGCACGACTGAAGGTCCAGTCATGCGACTAAGTCAATCTTATGTCTCAGTCATACGACTGATCCGGTCTCCTGGTTCAGTCATGCGACTGGCCCATAAGTATGGTTCATTCGTGCGTATGGTCCATAAGTATGGTCCATTAGCATGAATAACCACCCGACTAAGTTGAACATATTTCTGAATCATTATTGACTCAGAACTATATACAACAACCTCAAACCTATATATAATGCTCATAAATATGAGTAACACCAATAACAATAAGAATATGATATAAACTAAGACAATTAAACATGAAAGCATATCATATTTCATTAAGCATTTTCATTACATATGTGTAAGAAATGAAAGACATTTACATTGAAGTACATAAACTAGGAACATTGTATCAAAAAACTCCCCCTTGGACCTAGTTTATCCTATTGTCTAGCATTCTTCACATGTTCTTGGAATTTTTTGTACTTCTCCTCTTTTGTGACTCCTGCGTGTATCTCAAAAGCAAGGCAGAGTCTTATAACATGTTGGAACTGGAGAGCTTGTACAATATCTTACGTGTCACAGAACATTGGCCACTTATACGAAGTATAAACATCATCAGCAGACAAGTTAGTGAGCCACATTAGGTCAAATACCCTGATAGTCTCTATTTTACCTTCTCTGTTCAACACTATGACCGCGTCCCCCGTCCTCCAATCATAATACCACCATTTGAAGTGTGGAGTGAAGTCTTGAGGCATCTCCCGTAATGGGATCTTAGACATTGTGTGTGGGGGACTCCACTTTAGCACTACATTAGGCTTCCAAGTGATAGGGTCAACATCAGTCATATGAATGAACCTCTTAGGTTGTTGAGGTCTAAAGGTTACCCATCTTGTGTGGTATTCTTTCTTCAGTACCATCTCAAACCAGTCCGACATCTTCCTCGGGTTCGCATACAAAAGATCTAAACAGGCTAATCTGTTTATCTCAAAACGAGGGATAGTCTTCAGATCATGTGGATATCTGAAGTACTTAATTCCCTTCTCCCTCTTCATAGCATACACATCCAGATCTTTAAAATAACCCCAACTGATGATCTTGCCTGACACCTTCTGATGTCTCTTAACCTTATACAATTTGGTGTAGGTGTTTGGCTTTGTAGGTTCACGTTGAGCTTTCATCTCTCTCAAACAAGCCGCCCATTCAGCCTTCTTAAGGTCAACATCAGCATCTGTAGTTTAGGCTTTACCTTCATCTTTTTCTTTCTCTTTCTCTTTCTCATCTAGTGTGCTAAAAGTATCACTGCCAAATGTTTCACCCAAGTCGGGGATAACATTACCCTTAGGGTCCATGTACTCTGGATAATAATCTGATGTGACATCTTCGATCTCTATCTCATCCACACCCGTAGCTCTTCGTCACTAACAATGTCAACTTCTGGAGCATCTTTGACAAGCTCATCTGGATTTAGTCTGAACATATCGGCGAGCTGCTCGTCAGTCAAGTCGTGGATGATTTCTCCTTCCTCTGGAGTGTAACTCACAGACCGTCTTACTATCCCTTGCAAATCAAGAATCATAGTGAGTTGAGTCTTGATTTACTAAAGGGGAGCAATATCATAATTATCAGTCTATTGAGTTGTATCTGTTCGATTACACAACCAACAATGCATACATTAATCATTTATCAAGACATTTTAACATAAATTTTCATAAATTACATTAATGTAATAAACATTTCAAGTACAAAAGTTTCAAATACATAAACATTTAATCATTACTTTCCCCCTGATCATGTGACTCTTGAGCTTGAGGAGCTAAGGACGAGGCTTTTTGGTCTTGGTTTCTTTTGGTGCGCCTCTCCCGTGTCGATTGAGTCGAGGCTGATGCAGTTGCATAACCTGCTTGATCATCATCCTCATCATCATTACCCTCCTTATCCTTTCCACTTCCTCCGGCTTCCTCCATATCACCTTCTTCATCTGATTCATCATCACTTGAATCATCATCATCATCATCATCATCTCCATCATCATCGCCATCACCCTTAATCTTTAGAGGCTCACTCTTCATTCCTTTCAGCCTCAACATCATCTTCTTATTCTTCTTCTCAAACTCATCAATCCTTTTTGGCAGATGCAAGCACTAGCTCGTTTTGAGCTTCCAGGGCATTGTGAGCTCGAACTAAAACTCTCTCATGAGCTTCGTTCTTCTTAGTAAGTTGGGTAATCTGCTTGCCCTGTGCTGCATTAACTGTTGGTTTAGCTGGTTGGCTCTCAGATCATTAGTAGCCAACTGCTTCAGCACTAATCTGTTTAGGTTGGCCAACTGTTCCTCTAACCCAACGGTGGGTAGATTCAAGCTCTATGGAGGTGGGAACTAGGAAGATGTGCCCGCTTGGGGAGAAGAAGGTGTAGTGGTGGATGTGGTGTAGATGGGAGTAGGAGTGGGAATGGTTAGTGATGGAACTGTTTTGGGTATGGTGGGTGAGGTGGATGTGGATATTTGAGTGGTGGATTGTATGATAGTGGTGGTGGCTGGGATGGAAGTGGTGGTGGCTGGGATGGAAGTGGTGGTGTCAATGGCAGTGGTGGTGGTAGTGGCTGCGGTGGTGGAAAAACTAAGAAGTACATATCTCTACCTCTTGCCCTTCTTGCCATAGGGTTGGGCCATTCGTTTGGTCTGGTGTGTATGATGGATCTGTGACATCAGTGTCACCACCTTCAGAACCAGCTTGTCGTCCGCCAACCGCCTCTTTCCCCTTCTCTGTAGCAACTACCCTGCTACCTATTCTCCTTGTGAGATGCTCATCATCAGACTCATCATCATCATCAATCAGAAAGTCCTGGTGGATGGCAGCTTGCGAAGATCTAGCAGGTACTGAAGCACTACTCTGCTGAGGTGGTGGAGGAATAGTAGACGTGTAAGTGGCTCATTATTAGCTCAAGCCATCCTCTCCGCCACCTTGACCATGATCTTGGTCATCATCATCGTCGTTATTGTCGTCATCTGGGATCATGATTAACTCAACACCGGAGTCGCTGTCATCATGGCGCCACTTCTTTCTGGCGGGTGCGACATAATCAATTTTGGCTAGATGACCAAACAACCTCCTGACCAGGGGCTTCACCTGCTTCCCCCGGTACACCTTCATCCTTCCCAGGGTAGTGTCATCCATAACCTCTAACACTACCTCATCATCCTTCTTCTTGGCCAGTGAGGGGAGCTTCTCGTCTATAATCATCTGCAGGAACCTAGGGTACATACAAAAACCCTCTTTCCCCTTTGCCTTTATGTTCTCCATCAAATACCCAAAGAACATCCTTGAAAAACTAAACGGGTGGTTCAGTACCAGTGCAACGAATGTGTTCTGGATTTGATCACTCATCTCGTCAAATCCTCCTCTCCTTGACACGATGCACTTGAGGATCACATGTGCCAAGTACTTGAACTATGGACACATCTTGCTCTTTGTTAAGCACGCCGGCATTGATGTCGTCGGCGTACTTGATCCTCAAGAAGCAACCCCTAACTGTCAGGGGATGTAGCTTGGTTGGGTAGTCTCCATCCTCACCCAAATCCAAGACTCTCCTAAAGACATCCTCCCCTATATCAATATAAAGTCCGAAGACAGAACTTCGTAACCAGTACGGCTTGACTGAGCGATCGACAACTGCATTATCCTAGAATGCCTGCTGAATGGATCGATACGGTGTGTAGGGAGCTGAAACTGCTTGATATATCCTCGACCTTCGTAGGAAGTCAATGATCCCAACAAACTCTAAAGCGTTCCTAGACGTAGGGTCAAGATAAGCACATATATTATGCTTGGTGCTCATCGTCCATCTGTCTGTCATTTTGCTGCAATACATGTAATAAACACGTTAGATCTGTTCACAAGAGAGAACATTTGACTTAGAACAGATTTTATCCAACTGGTTCAGTCGTAAGATTGAACCATGTGACTGAACTCAGTCGTACGATTGAGCCTTCGACTGGACTTAGTTGTATGCCATGACATGTGGTTGAGTCAGTCGTGCGACTGAGTCACTGATTGATTCAATCGTGCGATTGAATTGTGCGTCTGGCTCTATCGTGTGACTGAAGTTCATCCGCATGTCCTTTTGCATACCCACTGTGCGAGTCCAAAATTTTGAATCTTTTTCAAAACAGTCAATTACACATCAAGATTAGATTCATTAGACGCGCATGGACTCGATTTTACACTTATTGTCTTTTAAATACACGTTTATGTCTATTTAAGTATTCTATTTTAGTGTTCTTTGTCTCGGTTCTTGTTTTAAGTGATTCGGACATTTTGGATCGATTCAACGTTCTCATTTGGTATGTTTTTCAGTCTCACTACACCTGTAGATGGATAACAATCGGTTAGTGATGCGAAATCAAAGTCAATGACGGTGAAAAATTTGAAAAGGGTGGGTTTGGTAATCGGTGGTTCTTGAGAGCTTTTTGAAGTCAAGTGTAGGGCTACGACCGATTGAGCCCCTTTTTATACTGATTTGTGTTTCAGTCGTGCGACTGGACCCATACGCATGATTCATTCGTGCGACTGAGGTTCAGTCGTATGACAGACTTAGACTTCTTCAGCCAGTTGTATGATTGGTTCATACTTATGATCCAATCATATACTTGACCCATACTCATGGTCCAATCGAGTGATTGGTTCATACTTATGGTCCAATCGTGTGACTGGTCCATACTTGTGGTCCAATCGTGTGATTGTCCCATACGTATGATCCAATCGTGCGATTGGTTCATACTTATGGTCCAATCATGCGATTGGTCCATACTTATGATTTTGACTTCATTTTTCCCAACCTTTTAAAAACATGAACTTTATACATAACATTATGACCATTGAACATCTCATACATGATCCTTTTAACTGAAAACTTTTGATCACGTCAGACGTGATCCTTTTGATTGAAACCGTTTGATCACCTCAGACGTGATCCTTTTACGTGAAAACCATTTGATCACCTCAGACGTGATCCTTTTAATATAAAACCATTTGATCACCTCAGACATGATCCTTTTAACATTTCAGAAGCAGACTTTTATCAGATAATGTTCGGTTCAATTTGTAACATTCACAGATTTCATCTTGTTACATAGTCCGACATCGACTCGATACAAACATAAATAAAGCTAAGAAAACTTTAAACAAAATAAATTAAGACAATCTTTTTGTATTTTTTATTTGAGGTGGGTTGAAAATATTTTGACATTCCTTAAACGATTTATCCCCCTGAGCAGAACAGCTTCAAGTATTTTCAACCTATCTAGAAAGATTCTTATGGAATCATACAGGCATAAACATAATCATTTTGGACCTTTTATATTTAGGTAGATACAGAGAACTTTATATTTACCAATTACAGAGTTTTATTCATCTAAGAGTCAGGAGCACTAATAGGAAATCATGCTAGAGCTGTTATGTAGCACACATTGATTTTGACCATCGGGGAATGCTGCCACGATGATTGTCAGTATATTTATCCACCTAAATCCATACACATATTTTTGACATACATTAGTGATTATTTAGGTTTATTATTTCAACAAGCATTTATCGATCCCACACTTATATGTTAATCAACTTTCCTCAGGAGAATTTTGAGCGATCTACGGGTTTTTGACAAGAAAAAACTATTCTAAGAGCTTTCAAAGAGATGCCAAGTCTTAGGTCAGTGCCATCGCACAGTAGAGAGGCGCAAACAACAATAAATTCTAGAATATTTAGATTGTACTTATCCTCAGGTCAGTGCCATCGCACAGCAGAGAGGCACACAACCTATCTTCTTGTTAAAGCAATTTTATTTTACATATAACGCACCAACAACATTTATCATTAGCTTGATTGTGTTTCACATTTTTCATGCGCTTTTCTCCTTTTTATGGTCATCCGCACACATTTGTGGTGTTCATTTTGCTCTTCACCCCTTATTGGAAATAAGTTGGTTGTGTTAACCAGGATGAGATGGACATCCATAGCCTGTAGAATAATTTAGTTTAAATTTGTTCACCAATGAAGTCTACTAGTCTATTGTGTTGAATCTACCGACACATCATATAATGGACTAGCAACCCCTAGATCTACTTTCTCTATGTAACCACAGTAGCAGACTAGCTTACTATCATTTTTCAAATCATTAGCCTTTGACTTCTTAGACTTATAAATTTCTATAACTTTGAATATAACATTTTAGAACATTTAAGTCTTTTTGGTGTCCTAAACAATTCGATGCCTGTGTACTATCATTTTCCATTATCTTGAATCGATTTCATAGATTTGATGCCTTTGCTTTTTAGCTTATTTGTCCGCCCCTGTTTTTTTAAGTAATTAAATACTAACTACTGAAACTAAAACTATTCTCCCCCTAAAAGTCTAAAACCGAAAATCTTTTTGTGTTTTTGAATTTTTAAAGACAGAAAAAATAAAATAAAGAAAAATAAATTTAAAAAATAAAACATAGAGACGGACTATGAACTTGATTCGTCTGAAATCACATCATCTTTCTTTTTAACGCCATTGACCTCTAATAGATAATGAAATCGAGGTTTATCAAAAGCTTTTGTGTAGAGATCAGCGCGTTGGAAATCCGTGTTAATTTTAACAACATCGATTAATTGTTTTTCAAAACAGTCACGTATAAAGTGATATTTAATTCCAATGTGTTTAGTTTTGGGG
>BJCO01813622.1:0-18897 GCA_018326465.1 Flaveria floridana
CACCATGGAATGTTACTTCATCAATAAGAGGCTTAGAAACAGAAGCTGCTCCTTGAGTACTTGCTCCTGCTTGACTGGAAGTTGCTGCAGAATTCTGTTGAACATCATCATCATCGACATCAATGAAACCTTGTGTTTCACTTACATGGGTATCACTATCATCTCCTTGAGATGATAGTTTCTTGCCAAAAGCCTTTTAGAAACAGAGGTAAAGAAAGAACAGCGGTAGGTTTTGGGAATCGATCTTGTAATTGAAGAACAGAGGTATAAAAAATTGAAGAAACGATGGTCCATATTTATAATTGATCCTTGTAATTGCAATCAATTGCAATCAATTGTAATTGATGCAATTGTAATCAATTCCCGTTTTGGAAATCGATTTTGTAGGATCGGAAGACTGCAGGACGCGTTTTCCCGCCCATTTGCACACCGATTGTGTTACACGTACCATTAATTAGGTTTGCGAACCAATACATGTATTCAATTCGATCGGAACCTAGTTAATTTGAAGTTGGAACACCGATTTCAACATCCGCAATCGCGATTTCAACGGAATTTGGGCCGACCGGAATTCCGTACTGGACCGCCGTACCGAAGCGTTTGGGTACGGCACGTATTTCGTTTCGGTGCAAACCGTACCAATACGAGGATCGCGGGTCCTCCACCGTTTTCGGTAACTATGGTCTTAACATTGAATTAAGGGTTAGAAAAGTGTGAGCTTGTTTTTACCTGAATTAAAGTAAACAAATCAAATTGGTAAGTGGAGCCTCTTTTCAAACTGGGGTGTCCTTAGCATAATATTTCAGTAATACTTGGGTGGCCTATGCATACATTATCTCTACGTGGTACAAGTTTGATTTGAAGTATTTCCATTCATAATATCCAAGTTGCAAGGCACAAAGGGATCCCTTGTCCCTAATGCACAAGATGCAAAAAAGTACGCAGAAAATAAAAAGGGGGTGAAATATTAGTAAAATAAAAACACATATAAGAGATTAAGAGGCATAGTAAATTTAAAAAATCAACACTATTTCAAAATATAATAAAAAACCTACTAGAATTGGCAACTAGAATCATCAAGTCAATACTAAAAGTTTCAAACTAATAACAATTCGCAAAAGTAAGCAAGATTCAATGTTCATCATTACCAACCAAATGGTTGAAACCTAAAAGAATTTGAATGTTTCCTTGCCTGCACTTGGACAAAGGCAATGTCCCCTCAGCCCAAATCCTGTATTTTGGTAATTTTTGAATTCAAACCTACCAGTGGAGCTGGAGAGACTACTAACTGTTTTTGTCATCATTACCCTATACTATTGTTCAGAAGCTACTTTTTAAATAGTATTTCTGTTGGTATGACTTCTATTAGGCTTGGACATAAGAGAATTGGCATGCTAGACAAATTTGAGATGTTGGGAATGTTTGGTCTTTGTGTTTCTTAATATAACATGGGCAATATTAATGGTTGTTTATCCTCATGCTAGTTCAGAAAGAATGTATATTACATCAAGGGCCTAGTAAGTAGGTGTAAAAGTTGTCTTGTGGGTTCTATTTTGGTTTATGGTTTATTGAAAGTTGAACAAATTGATTTTTAATGCTTTCTAAAGTGCACTAATACCCTTGAAGTTTGTTTTGATCATTTCTAGGTCAATTATGTGTAAATCATTAGTCATGTATCTTCATGATAGACAGTTCATTCTCAAGTTTTTGCTTGGGCTTATTGTGGACAATTTTAGAAAATTTTCTTTTAATACACATAATATTATGCAGTGTAATTGTGGAAGCTTTGAAGGTGGATAGTCTCCAAAAGCTTTGCTCATCCTTGGAACCTATTCTCAGGAGAGTTGTAAGATGATGCCTTTTACATTTCTATTTTTATAAGTTTTTTCGACTACTGGTTTGATTTTTATCGCTTCTTTTGGTATGAGTTAATCTTACTTAGGGGGGCCCTTGTTACGACTTGCAAGTCAACAAATTAAAAACAATTTAAAAGTCGATGTAAATGAGCAGTAGCATTTCTCAGATTCATCTTGACTTTATGCATCTATTGTCTTCTGATTTTAATTGTCTTCACATTTAAAATATGTTTTTGGGAAGTCATGTGGAATTCTGCTGGTTTTTGCCTACACTTACAGCTGCTCACTGGTTGTTATCTGTGAACAGGTTAGTGAGGAAGTGGAGCGAGCTTTAGCAAAGCTAGGCCCTGCCCGGTTAACTAGTGGAAGGTGTGTTAATATTTTTTTTAGTGTATGCATTGCATTCGTAGGGTATCAGTAGGTCATAGTGATCTCTTTGTATGCATTGCTTCAAGTCTATCCCTCTCCCATTGCCCTTTTTTTCTTGCTTATATCTTTGCAGACTTGAAAAGGGGATGCTCAATTTGGGTGGATACAACAAATTATTTATTGAACCAAACCAAAACCTAAAACGAGCTTTTATATTCGAACCTAATTTGTAGGATTCCAAGTTGGATTGGGTTAGACCCAGATTTAGTTTGATTTGGTTTTCTGTTCTTCTGATGCCATAAACCAAAAGAAACTGAATTTCAAATATTCTCTCCCCCTCCCTCTCTCTATATATATGTGTGTGTGTCTTACAAATTAAGAATATGTTATAAGTTATCTTACCATCCCCAACTGGAATTCCCAATATCCTTGCCCTAAAATAAAATAATAACCCTAAAATTGAATTCCCATTATATGATTTTGCATTTTCTTTCTCTGGAAAGTCTTTCACTTTTGTCAGCCATGTTTTCTGTTTGCTTTAGTTCAGCTGTTAGTTTGGGTGGAAACTCCTAAACTGATTATCATTTGCATAGACAAGCTGTCCTCTCAAAGTTGTACCATTCTATATAGATAACAGCAAATTTTGTATCTCAAAGTAATTTGGTGGGATAAATTTAGGTCTTCACCTAAGCGTATTGAAGGTCCAGATGGGAGAAATCTGCAGCTTCACTTCAGATCCAGGATGTCTTTGCCCCTTTACACTGGAGGAAAAGTTGAAGGCGAACATGGTGCTGCTATTCATATTGTCTTAGTTGATGCTAACACCGGTCATGTTGTTACATCCGGACCCGAATCATCAATAAAACTCGATGTTGTCGTCCTCGAAGGCGATTTTAACAATGAAGATGATGAAGGCTGGACACAAGAAGAATTTGAAAGCCATGTTGTTAAAGAACGTGAAGGAAAGAGGCCGTTATTGACCGGAGATGTGCAGGTCACTCTCAAAGAAGGTGTTGGGACGTTAGGAGAGTTGACTTTTACGGATAATTCAAGTTGGATTAGGAGCAGGAAATTTAGGCTTGGTTTGAAGGTAACTTCAGGATATTGTGAAGGGGTACGTGTACGTGAAGCGAAGACTGAAGCTTTCACTGTTAAAGATCATAGGGGAGAATGTATGTTGGTTTGTTTGTAATAATGTTAAAAACCATTTCAATATATTTTTTCATTATTAGTAATTCATCTCATTGACAGTGTACAAGAAGCACTACCCGCCTACTTTAAATGATGAGGTGTGGAGGTTAGAGAAAATCGGCAAGGATGGATCATTCCATAAGAGGCTGAATAAAGAAGGGATTTTTAAAGTTAAAGATTTCCTTCGCCTTGTTGTGAGGGATCCCCAAAAACTACGTAGTGTAAGCATACAATATAATTTATTGCGCCCTCTATTGTTCTTTTAATGTGTAAATAATTCTTGTTTTTTAATCTATCCTAGATTCTTGGAAGTGGCATGTCAAATAAGATGTGGGAGGCTCTGCTAGAGCATGCAAAAACATGTGTTTTGAGTGGGAAGTTTTATGTATATTATCCAGAGGATAACAAAAATGTGGGTGTTATTTTCAACAATATTTATGAGCTAAGTGGTCTTATTGCTGGTGACCAGTATCAACCAGCTGATTCTCTTTCTGATGCCCAAAAGGTTCTTGCTACTTGCATTATATCACATTATTAAACACACACATTATTATTAAATATGTAAATTTGGGTGATGATGTTCATCCTTGATTTATTTTTTCATGCAGGTATATGTGGATACATTGGTTAAGAAAGCATATGATAACTGGAATCAAGTTGTGGAGTATGATGGCAAATCACTTGTAAACTTCAAGCAACCTAAAAGGTCAGGCGTATCTCAGAATGATTATTCAATGGGGTCAATAGAGTATCCGAGATCTTCAAATAATCAGCTAATGCCGCCTCGTCATCCTGTTGTGGGTGCCTCTGAGTCTCTCTCTGTTGATTCTAACCTGCTATTAGGAGGTAAAAAACTTACCTTCTTTTCACACTTCTTTTTTTTTTTTTTTTTAAATTCATCATGCCTGTATTTTAACAGGTGACTAATTAACCATAATGAATCTAGTGTAAGCTGGACCATTTATGTGCAATTGGAGTGTCACATCACATCTGATTTATCCTGTTTCCATAATTTGGGTTCAGGTTATAATAACATGGACAATATGTACCAAACTGGCCCACAGCCTGTGAACACCAATCCACACGGTCAAGGTCAGTATGACATCAATTTTGCTTCAAATGGTCGCCATATCGCCAATTCTCAGCAGATACAAAACAACGGGTACAATGATAGATCCGAGCTAGCCCTAGGTCCTCCACAATCGTCATCATCATCATCATTCCATTCAAACACATCTGTTCAACAGCAGCACAATATGAACATGTTTGATGACTGGTCCCAGAACAGCCGGGACAAAGGGATGGTGGACTTCATGTCAGAGGAGGAAATCCGCATGAGAAGTCATGAGATGCTTGAGAATGAAGATATGCAACATCTTCTTCGACTCTTCAGCATGGGTGGTAATCATGGTGCTAACATGGCGGAAGATGGATTTTCTTTTCCATCATTTATGCCATCACCGGCTCCAAATTTTGACTTTGATGAGGATCGCAGCCGTGCTGGGAAGGCGGTAGTTGGTTGGCTGAAGATAAAGGCGGCAATGCGGTGGGGTTTCTTTGTCAGGAAAAAGGCTGCTGAAAGACGGGCGCAGATTGTAGAGCTAGAAGAGGACGAATGAACTGCACTGGACTGGAATAACTGCTTTTGAACTGTCGGTAATCATAATAACTCCAGCAAACCGATTAGTTTGCAGTAAATTTTAGGGTTTCTATAGGTGTTGTAATATGGCTTTGTTTGTACAGTAATTGAACTTCAATTGACAAAACTTCTTTCTGGAAGACATGAACAACTTAGTTACTGTCTTGTTTTTCCTTTATCCTGTATAAATTAATTACGTTTTGTGAGTTTATTGTTATTCAAAAAACCTGATGGTTATAATTATATAATTCAATTTTGAATAGTAGTTTACATTCAAAGACATCAGTATTTGATGGTTATATCCTTAGCGGTTCCATATGGAAGGGTTTTGGGTACCACAAGCTGGATAATATCAGATAAACTGTAACTTCCACTAGTAACTTGTGAGATGGCCATTTTGGTTATATAGATGTCTTAACGCATTTCTTTTCTTTTCTCATTTTAATGACTATCCCATTCCATTTTTTATATAACTTCAAGCCTCGACCTGCTACACGATGTATTAGTAGAATGGTGCAATTACCCATTACAAGGCTCATCTTGTGGCAAAGGGTTTTTGATAATAGCCTAAAGATGATTTCCATGAAGCATTTAGTCTTGTCAAATTTACTACAATCTGAATGGTTCTTTCTCTTGTTATTACAAAGCAACGACCACTTTGCTAGTTGGATGGTCATAATACTTCTTTTATATGGTGGTCTTACAATGAACAATTTACCTCAAGTAGCCACACGATTTTGTTGACGCATCATGTCTCTTTACTACACAAGTCCTTGTTTCATAGCTGTCACAGGCCCTTCACACGTTGGGTTTACTATTTTTTAAGGTGGATCCTTCTCTATTCACTTACAAGTCTAGGAACACCTTGGTATGCATTCTCGCTTACGTTGATGATGAGCATAATTCATTAGGAGTCAATCGAGTTATACAAAAAATTGGCAAAAATTTTATACTCAAAAGGATTTAGACAATCTTGACTACTTTTGGGGTGTTTAAATTATTCCCCAAGGTCAAAATGTCCTTATATCACAACAAAAGTACGTCTAAAATGACTTTCAGCAAGCCGGCCTTTCTAACTACAAATTGGTCTCCTCTTTAACGAGCACAACTTGTTCTTTATCTATTAGGGCTATTCCTCCATCTCCTGAGATGGTCAAGAATCACCAGCTAATCATAGATATATATAACCTCATACCTTTAAAAACATATTAGATCATGGTGTAATTGGACAAAGTAGAAGATAGTTACGTAAATATGTAAACATATAATTATCTCATGTAAACCCTATTTTGTGTAAGGCAATCAGATTTACCAACAACATTCTTTAGCTTGATTAAGCACAATCTATTCACATTAACTAGTAAAAAAATTGAACGCTCAAAAAATTAGAGGAAAGTTTCTATCACCAATATGTTTGTGGTTAGATTGTAATAGACCGAATGCGTGATTTGGAAGCCAAATATTGAATATGTGAAAAAGAGAGGAGAGAGAGCATACATAGAAGAAAAAAAAATCTTAGTCCTCGAGCTTAGTCCTCGTGACAAGTTAGTTTTCGTGAAGAGGCTAGGCAGCATGTTGTTTTGTATATACCTGAACAATGTGTAGAGTAAGACTATGTACACCTGATTCTGATCAAAACCCTTTTCGACCGTGTAAAAAATAGGAGCTAAGTCAAACATCAAGTGCATAAAACAGAATGACACGTGAGAGTGGATGAGAGGAATATGGAGTGTCGATGACTTTTGAATAAATAATTTGATGTTTTTTTATGAGACAAATATGGAGTGGTCGATTTCATGATTTTTGGGGCCGACCAGCACGGTGGCGTGAAAGGGTACGTAACCTCCTCTCATTACGCATATATGCATACTCTTAAGAAAACTAGACGCACATTTAAATGGATTAGAGTTAAACAATTTTAATAAAAGAATTAATTAGATTAGATGATATACAAACAAACAAATAACATACTCACTAACATTCCGGAGATGATGAGATAGAAAGCATGTCTTAATGCTATCACATGGGCTAAAAAGGCTCATCCGAAGGGAACTCAACTCAAAAAATATGTTTTAGTTTTTATTTTATATATATCTATCTATATGAGTTGACACTGACACAATTCTAGACCTCCTAATTTTAATTTTCCGGCTTCTCTCTCCTATTAAATTATTACAGTGACTACTAATCATAATATTTATTTTTTATATTAAAAATAGTTTATAAATAAATTAAAAAAGGTCTTTTAATAAATTAAAAATTATTCTAACACATCAACTATGAAGTATTATAAATTTGATTTTTTGAAAAATAAAAATTTATATAAATCAAAATAATTAAAATTCAGAGATAATATTTTTTTTAAAATGACATATTTTAAAACGGTTTGATTTGGAATAAAAATATATATATTTTTTTAAGAAACCAAAACTTAAAGAAAATATACTTATAGTTTTTACTCATATGTAATTTTAATCATATTTTATCTCAAAATATCATTTTATAATTAATAATCATTATTACTTAACTATTTAATATTTTATTTATCAACCCGTGTAATACACGGGATACTAACCTAGTATGTATGTATGTATGTATGTGTGTGTGTGTGTATATATATATATATATATATATATATATATATATGTATATATATATTTCTTTCTTGGGAAATTATGGAAACATACGAGAGCAAAACAAGAAAGAGACAAGTATCTTAAGGTATTTATTAATAAGAAAACATGCATGCGTAGAAGTCCATAAGACTAAAAGCATATATTAAGACTTAATGCATCTCATAATAAAGCATTTAGAGTAAAGTATGCACACTTAAAAGGAAAACTCAAGGCATGTGTAAATACTGAAGGCATGTGTAAATACTAAAGGCAAACTTACAAAATAGCAAACGCCTAACATCGACGCATACATAAACTTATGTGAAGTACAAGTCAAAATACTAATCTCCAAATACGTCCCAAGTCAATCTAGTCCTTAAAAGCACTTAACATCTATCTATCTGATGTCTAAGAATTCCTATCAACGATTATGTTCTCAGTTAGGTGCAAGTCTAACTAATCATATCTAAGCTATTCCTTTAAAATCATTTTTGGTCTTCCTCTCTTCCCTTCCACTACGAGCGTCTTTTAAGCTCTTCACTGATGCATCGCCCATCTCCTTTGCACATGTTCGAACCATCTAAATCTCCCTTTCCTCATCTTTGAAATGTGTGGCACTCCAAGATCTTCAAAAACTCTGCTCCTTATCTGGTTTAATCTTTTGTGCACACACATCCACCTCAATATCTTTATCTCAACAACCTCCATTTTTCTCATTCTAATCTTCTTGAGGCAATCGGTTTCATATATCATAGTTGCTCGGATTACAACCCTATAAAATATTATATTCAATCTCTCTAGGAACCTTCTGCCACACAAAATAGTTTGGGCTGCTCCTTACTTGTACCATCTTGCCTAAACACAAAAGATACATCATAGTCAATGTTTCCATTATTGTAGACGAACACTCCTAAGTACTTGAACTTGATTGTTTGTTGTACATCTTGGCCCCAATAGTTGTCTAATTGTTGTAGTCACTCTAGATCCCAGTTAAGTTACAACAAAGATACTGAAGTTTTGACTAACTTTTATTAAGCCTATATGCTCCAAAGCTGCTCGCCATCATCATGTCGCTCATTTAGCTCATACCTATGTTCTGCACCAAGACAATATTGTTTGTGAAAAGAATTTACCATGGGATAGTTAATTTTCTATATTGACTTTGACAACTCGTCCAGAATTACCACAAACAAAAATGGATTCAACACGGATCATTGGTGGCGACTAACGTCCCACCTTCACAAGGAAATAGTTTGTATCCCTAACTACCGCCTGAATGCTTATCTTACCACTTCCATACATATTATTAACTAACTCTATATACTTCCAAGGAATCCCAGGAGTCTAAAGACTAACCCAAATCACCAAACACGAGACACTACTGTAAGTTTTTTCTAGATCAATGAATGCCATATGCAAGTTCCGTTTCTTCTCTCTATATTTTTCATCATCTACATGAACATGTATATCGTCTCTATAAATGACTGGATCGCTTAGATCCAAATTGGTTCACTGTAACCTTGTTTCACCTCTCATTCTTGCCACTGTCACCCTTTCTCATAACTTCATAGTATGACTTAAAAGCTTGATCTCTCTGTAGCTACCACATCAATGAGCATCACATTTGTTCTTGTACATTGGGAGCAAAACACAACTTCTCTAGTGATCCGACATCTTACAAGATTTAAATATAATATCAAACAAATCTTTTAGCCACCGAACTCCTTCTTCTTCCAAGTATTTTCACATTTTGATTGGAATGTTTTCCGGGACTACTACTTTCGCCCTTAATTCTTCCGCTAAGCATTTCCTTTGTTGTCATTAAATAGTCTAGTTCTCATAATGTTCTTAATAATTCCTACCATCGTTACACAAATCAAAGAAACAGGCTTGTCATCTCACTTTGATAACATTTCTCTTCTCTGTATTACGTTTATTCTTTTTTCTTTATGAACTTCACGGTTCCTAAATCTTGACTTGTGTCTTTTGCTTTTGCAATCTTGAACATGTTTTTTTAATTATCTTTAACTTGTCAATAATATTCTTATACACCATCTATTTTGTTAGATATCAAGCCGAGCAACACAGTGCTAATAACATAATTAAAGAATAGTAGAAGTGTTTTTAACGTTCGTACTCCGGATGATATATGTTATTTTAATCGAGCTCATCTATTTATTTTCCAGTCGGGATTGCATCTCTAACTCTCTCAGCATGAAACTACAAATGAAAACTCACAGGCACAACACGTAACCCAAGACCCTAATACTTTTAATTGTAGAAATATTTTGTATTTAGTTGAGATCGATTTGTCAAATGCTTAAGAATACACTTTTTTAATTAGAAGTTAATAATTAAAACTGTATCTGGCTTCTTAGAAACCAACAAGAGTGTATGGATCTCTGACTGCATCATGTCTCTAATTATAGTATTTTAGTTGCCGGAATCAAAGCCGACCGACGAAGATGTTCACCAATCATGTAATAAATATTTTTAATCCAAAGAGTAATTTTTTATTTGAAAGAAACAACCCATTAATGTTCAGCCGATCATATGTTTGTGGGTACTAAGTATTCATGCACTCAAATAAGTAAAAAGACTTGTACTATTATGATACTTAGATCAGTTTAAAATTTTAAGTTATTATTTTGATTATTGAGAAAAACATGAAATTAAACGTTCGTATTGAGACCTAAAATAAATGAAACCGCCCCTACCCACTCCAATCCTTAGATAAATGAATAATATTTAATATAATTATTTCAACTTATATAAAAAAATACCTATATTGCATATAAATTTAAAAAGTTCGTGTTGATTTGAGTTAATTTAGCTATAAATAGGTCTTTTATGAGGGTGGTGTGGGCAAAGAGTGCTTCCTAGTATGTTTCCACATACATCATATGTGTTTTAGTGTATTTTTGTTTGCTAATTCATAGACAAAACTGCAATAACTTGAATAAGTTATTATATAAATTGCCCCTCTGGTCTAGTCCACATGCTTATATTCCCATCAGCAGTTTCCACTTAATTTGGAGCAATCACTACAAAACTTGATGGTCAATGAAATTGTATGTAAAATAATTCAAATCATACCAAGCCCATGATCCAATTGACAATATTGTCTCTTTGATTGATCCCTTATCTCTATATATGTTTATATTTTTTATTTTTTTAAACAACCTATATATACTTCTACTCTACTACAAATTAATCTACTTCACATGTTTTAACTGAGGCTAAACCCACTACCTCAAAAATAAATTGCATACATCTTTAACACTTGGCTATGTTAGTAGTTGCTATCAATTAACTACATAAACTATCACAATCTTACAGGCTGGTGATATTAATTATTGTTCATATAAAATTAGTATGAGATTAAATTCTTACAAGTGTAAGATTAGATAACATTTAGGAGTAAAAAGAATTTGCTTTAAAAAATACTTATACCATCTTTTAGGAAAATAAGAAAAAAGAAATTATAAAATGTATATATTGACGATTTAGAAAATGTATATACAGACGATTTATTAAGTCAAGTACTAAGGAATCTTGTGTTAAATAAGTTATGAAATATGTGATTTTGATCATAAATTAGTTATGAGGCTGTTACAACATATAATATTTGCATAATGCATACCCATTTCCCACCTTTCTATCAATTACATTTCATGCCCTAGGCTTTTATCTTCTAGTATTAACTTGTTACTTTCGTTTAACAAAAAAAAAAAAAAAAACTGTAAAATTGAAAGAATATTCAATGCAAACATTATCATAATTTTTAAAAAATAGTTAACATACACATGTACTTAATTCTCCGGATAAAACAGGAAGATTGGATGCACTGACAAGAAACTTCGGTCCTGCCATTAACGTAGGTGACAACAATACGATTGCCCATTCTCCATTTCCCTCATATCCACACACATATTATGTATATATACCATAACACAATTAACATCTAAACAAACCTTCATACAGTACTCTTTAGTTACAACTTCATTCTCATCTCTTAAACTTACTCAATCCCATATCTTAATTTGTTCTTGAAAATAAGCCATGAGTTTCCTTGATCTAAACTTACCCGAAAACCACTGCACTCTAGACCTATTGCATGATTCTTCACTTTCTTCTTCGAATTCATCATCTTCTTCATCAAGCAACCTCGAGCAACTACGAGTTTTCTCATGTAAATATTGCATGCGAAAGTTTCATAGTTCGCAAGCGCTTGGAGGTCACCAGAATGCGCACAAGCTCGAGCGCGCTTTGGCTAAGAAATGCAGGTACCTGAGCTCAGGAGTTAGGCTTTGGGACCAGACATCAAGGTCTGGTTACGATGGCTCGGGCCATGTGGGTTGGGTGCAGGCACCATTCGCGAATCGGGAGCATGCTGTGAGGAGGGAGATGGATTATAGTTATAATTATAATGGTGAGACTGCTCAAGAAGATTTTCATCAGCTAGACTTGTCTCTTAGGCTTTGAGCAAGTAAATGTGGTTTTATGTTTCATGGTCCATCTATGTATCAATAAAATATGTTAGATTGTTAAGTGATTTTAATCTAATTAACTTTTGTTGTTTAACAATCATACAAGTAAACTGATAATGATTCTTGATAGGATTTAAAGAAGAAAACTCATAATATATGATTCTCTTCGTATATATAGAGATAGTCAATGGTGATAACAAACTGATCCTAACCGATTAAGTGAAATAGACGAGAGCAATACACGCTGAACTATAATATATGATAATATAATCTAAATCTCAAATACAAGATATTGAAAAGACTGAATATATAGGTAAATATCTACTAATATGTCCTCTCAAGCTAGACGATCAAAGCAACGTGAAGGTCGAAATATAATGAAGGGTATTACTTAAATCGAATAACCATCTCTTGGTGGCTTAGTGGTAGACGACTAGGATTCTCGAAGGAAGAGCCATACCCACTAAGGTGGGTGACCAACCCACGGCGATGATTGGGCAATATCTGGTCAAGGTTTGAGTTTATTGTGATCGTGGGGCAGAGATAGTACTTCAAACCTCACTCATTGGCTTGACTTAAAATCGTGAGTTAGTTGCCTCCTCCGATGTTTTGGGGCGAGGGTGCCATGGGCAGTTAGCGAGTCTGGTAAACACGTTTATTAATTAAATCGAATAGAGTATGAACATATGGCTAAGATGTTAGCATTGTGAGCTGTTCAGATTATATTAAATCCCAAAACTATGTACAACTACCATATCTCAAATGAAGGGTAAATCAATCTTGAGATGTTGCGTACACTCCTGAAACACAAGATTGACTACTAAGTATGTGACAACATAAGAGTGTACCTATACTACTAAGCGAAATTTGTAATAATAGGTGCTAATTCATTTGATAAACTTTATATATTGTAACATGTAATTACTAACTTTAGTAAACACGTGTAATACAAGGGTTGAATAAATAAAATATTAATATAATAAAATTTATTAATTATAAAATAAAATTTATTAATTATAATATAATATTTTAAGATATGATATAATAAAATTATATATGACAAATAACTATAAGTAATAAAACAGTGATATCAACTTTCTAAAATTTTATTTTTGAATATTTTTCTAAAACAAAAAATAAATATTTTATTCTAGAACAAACCGTATAAAAATGACAATTTTAAAAATTTCCTTATTATAAATCCCAAATTAATTTTTTTTAAATTGAGCTTTTAAAAATACCAATTTTAAAATATTTCATATTTCTAAAAAAGTTTTATGCTATAGAAAAATTTATTATTTTTTATAAAAATTTATTTATTTAGAAATAACATTAATAAATAGATCTCTTTTTTAATTTACTAAATCTAAAAGAGTGTTAAATAATATTATTAGTACTTAAAGTAATTAATTAGTAGGAGAGGGAGGCGGAAAAAATTTGATGAAGATGATTGTGGTGCTGCCACATGGCATCTCAATTTACTCTTTTATTAGAGTAGAAAGATAATGATTCTTTAATGTTGGGCTACAAACTAGTTAAATAAAAACCTAAACTATGGTGTTGTTTGTTTTTTCTGCAACAGAATGTCTGCAGTCTGCGGATCATATCTGCAGACATCTGTCGGAGAAGAGGTGGACCAAACGTCTGCAGACTGCAAGAAGAAGCATGTTTGTTTTTTAATATCTGTAGACTGGTAAAACTTATATCTATACACACATATACATACATAACAACATATATACACACACATATACATATACATATATTTATATTATATAGATGATTAACACTTACCAAATAACCAAAATTTTGAAAATTGAATAGTTCACCAAAATCACCTACACAAGAACACCATTGTCTTCACCATTACCCTTCATTAAAAAAATAAATTTTTTGATTGAAAAAAAAACATATTAAAACATGTTAAAACCAATTATTAACAGATCACCACCACCAGTAACAGATACCCCTTTAATGGCAAACCCCTGTTTTACATTAAGATACCCCTTCAGTGCATGTTTGGCTGTACGTTTGAGAAGTTCTTTTTGACTTTTGGAGGGGTAAAAAGACAAAAATACCCCTCCAGAAGTCACTATAAGTTATAATTTGTAAC
Organism: Flaveria floridana; assembly: GCA_018326465.1. NCBI lineage: Eukaryota > Viridiplantae > Streptophyta > Magnoliopsida > Asterales > Asteraceae > Flaveria > Flaveria floridana. The sequence goes on from BJCO01813622.1 coordinate 14,274, forward strand.
TTCTGGAGGGGTATTTTCATCTTTTTACCCCTCCAAAAGTCAAAAAGGACTTCTGAAAAGCACAGCCAAACAGCCCTTCAATGTCTTCACTCGATCAGATTCGTCGTGCAAACCCTTGTTTTGCATCTCACCATAGTAACAGATCCCCCTTCAATGGCGAAACGCACCAGCTGCTTCTATGCTTCCACCGACAAACCTCCATCACCAATCTCGCCGGAGCTTCACACCGATCGTTCCGACAACAACACGCTGTTGGAATCCTTCTTACGCACCTCCGATTTCGACTCCATCAACACCTCCTTCGACCGTCTAATCGAATCTAGGGCTTCCGATTCCGACAAACACGACCTGATCCAACGCGCTCTTCACCTCGGCTTCGTGCTCCTCGAAGCAGGAAAACGGTCCGATCGGAGACGTTCTTCGGTTCACAACTCTGTCGTGTGGCCTCTTCCTCCCGATCTGTGGCAAAACCGCTACAACAAACACAAAATTGAAAAACAAAAGGGCAAAATGTTATTTCTTTAAATTTGTTTGTGTGTTGAATTTTTTTAACGAGACTGAGAAGGGCGACGACTATGAAGGAGGGCGGTTTGCCGTAAGGGAGGGCGGCGACGGGGAGGGCGTGATGGTGAAGGAGGTTTGCGTGAGGGCCGCGACAGGTAAGTGGTTACATAGTTGATTTGATTAAAGACAATAGATTGAATAAGACTGTTGTTAAATAACTACTCGAATCATATCTTACGTTTGTATTACCCAACCTCATCCAAAATTGACGTTTCCAGATGAAAAGAAATCTAAGACAATCAAAATGGAACAATTGAATTAAAAGCAACACACCTATTTTAGAATCTTCAAACAATAAATAATGTTACTCGGCTTAACTTGTCATGTTCAAACATTAACTCAACCAAAAACTATCAAGAACAAGTCATAACATAAACCCTAACACCCAGAGAAGATCACGGGTGGATTAGCCGGACATGGAAACGAAAAACAAATTAAAATCGAAGGTAAACATAGTATCTAACATTAAAGATTCAAACCGGATGATAAAAATGAGATCTTGAGCCTTGAAATCGCCTCCGGAAACGTCTAGAATCGTTCAGAATCGTTCAAGAACCTTGGGGGTGGCTTAGGGTGAAAGTTATGACCTAAACCTAAAATTTCCGTCTTTTATACATGTTTTTTCGTCTGTGGTCGCCGTAAGGCACCTTTTCACCGTAGGCTACGTTTGCCTCATTCTGCCTTTTTTTTACTCATTCTTCTCTTCCACCGCCATAGGGCTCACCGTAGGGCACGTCGTAGGGCAACCCCCTCTCACGATCAAAAACTTTTTCTCTTCTTTCCACTAATCTTCGTTTTCTTCATAAATGGTTCATTCGGACTCCGTTTTCTTCCCTGTTTTATTTCACATTCTCGTAATTGAATTCTCTATCACCTCATCTATCATGATCTTCAGTTATCATCCATATGCATTCTTCAAAACCCATCAAATGATTGTGTTTAACCTACAAAACATCAAATGATCGTAGTTAATTTGTTCAACACAATCTCTTACATTTAAACACATTAGATACATTAAAGTTAACCATTTAACCATGATAAACCTCATTCCAAACCCCGTACATCACATCTGTAAGGCCCCGTTTCCGGGACACTTATAGCTGGTAATTCATCGCACATAAAACATACTATTTCATTAATTTTAATAAACATTACAGCGAAATCAGTGAAATAACTTTTTATTTTTCTATAAATGGTTTTGCAAGTTAATACAACATTCATTATAAAACATCGTTTGCTCGTATTACAGTGCAAAAACATTATACAAAATAATGACATCCAAAAGAGCTGAGTAGTCGCCTCGTGCCATCCTCAGCAACCTTACCTGCCAACTGGAAACACATAAAAAGTTAGCGTTGCTGAGTGAGTTCTAGTTTTATAAATAAAATACTTTACTTTCATTAAAACCGTCTCTTTACTTTCATGCAAACATACATCATACGTACACATAGATAATATCATTATTATCTTAATCATTCATTATGTTTTGCTTCTATATAGATCCTGTCAAACTTTACCCTCTTCACGGCACGCAACCATGATTACGGAGGTCGAGTGGCAAGGATCCCGTTTCATACTTTACCATTATATTTCTTCTGTTCATTACTTTCATTCGTTCATACTTTAACTTTCATTCATTCCTTGTATGTCTTTAACTTTCTCACTCTTTCATCTTTACCTCTTTTCTTTCCATCACCCATAAACTTTACCTTTTTGTTTCGTGGTTCTGGACCTAGGCCTATCATAGACGTTCTATAATGGTGCATCGCACCTCCTGGCCACAGTACTTAAGGTAAAGTTTAGGTGTACCATTTCCACATGTAATATCCTTTTGTATCGTGGTACTCGACCTAGGCCTATCATAGACCTGCTATATCGGCGCACCGCGCCCTCCTAGCCACAGTACCTAGGATATACAATGATGATTCTATACAAAGGTTGATCCTAGTGTCAAGATTTTACCCTTTTCGCAGCACACAGCCACGATTACTGAGGTCGCAAGACAAGGATTCCATTTCGAGTCTGTTGCGACAACAAGGTCGCTCACCTCCTGTGTTTGCTTGCAAACCTTTATTACTCTCATTCATTATTAATGTATGCATTCATTCATTATGTTCCTCTTTCATTATCTTTCACTTTACGTTACATATTACTTTCGTTTCATTCTTTAACACAACACGTAAAGTCACGTGAAAGATAAACATACACTATAATAAGGAACATCAACATATACTATAGCATCACTATACAGGGCATCATCATACATATATAACATACATCATGTACAAACATACAACATCATCATGCCCAACATACCCTCTAAGATCCCAACGGTCATCTTAAATGTATTTACGGGAACTACCGCATCTAAACTTACATCTGTACTTTCTCCTAAAAATCTGTGCTTTAACTATGTTCCTCCTTGGGTACAACAGCCCTATTTGGGCATATGGGCACCCTTCAGTAGCATAGCCTCCATGCGACTGAACATCATACGAATTGACCAATACGGATGAACACCAATGCGGATGAACACCTAATCGTGTGAATGGACTCTCAATCGTGCGAATAAACACTATGCGAATGGACCTCATGTGAATGGACCTCATGCGGATGAGCACCTATGCGACTGGGCTCTCAGTCGCATGACTCCCCATGCGACTAGACCCCCAGTCGTGCGACTGAACCTCAATCGTGCGACTGAACCCCAATAGCCCCAGTCGGTCGTATGGCCTCCAGTCGGTCGCCTAGCCCTATCTGATGCAAAATGCAGTTCATCCCGAACCCAATCTGCTATTTTCGACCTCCAAGCTCATCCAAACCCATTCTAAGCCCAAATCAACCATTCTAAACCTTAGGAATGCATACTACAACACCATTCAAGCACACACAAGCCCAACAACATACTCCAAACGCATCACACGCAATCACACCCAAATGGGTCAAACACACACACATACAAAAATGGGTTTACTATTTGTTCCAGCCCCAAATCAGTTAAAAACGAGTAAAATAAGGGTCCTAGAACTCACACAAACTACAAGAAGAAGAGATTCGTGTTGACTCGCTACATGACGATTTTGCACACTTGAATCCGCCCGAATCACCCTTTTTCTCTTCTTTTCTCCCTTTTCTCTCTTCTTTCTCTCTATGTTGCAGAATTTTGGAGATGTGGGGAGGGTGTGGGCTGCCCTCCCCTCTTATTCTCCTTCTCTTCTGAACTTTCTCGCGTTTTGGCAGGTTTGGTCTCCCGACTTTGGACTTTATTTCTTTTTCTTCTTTCGTCGGCTTTAAGGAAAATATTCGGGTGTTACAAGTCCACCCCCCTTATATAGATTTCGTCCCCGAAACCTGTTATTCCTCGAACAAACGTGGGTAATGCTGTCTCATTTCTTCTTCGGTCTCCCACGTTGACTCGGATCCCTTTCTATGCTTCCACTGTACACGCACAAGAGGAACCGCTTTATTCCTCAGCCTCTTCTCTTTTCGATCGATGATTGCCACTGGTTGCTCTACATAATTGAGTCGTTCATCTACTTCGATATCTTCCAGTGGAACAATCATATCTTCATATGCCAAACACTTCCTTAGATGTGATACGTGAAATGTCGGGTGAAATCCACTTAACTCTTCTGGTAACTCCAATCTATAGGCCACGTCTCCTACTCGAGCAATGATTCGGAAAGTGCCTATATAACTCGGGCTCAACTTGCCCCACTTTCTGAACCGAATGATACCCTTCCAAGGTAAGACTTTCAACATTACCCGGTCAACCACCTGGAACTCAATCGGCCTGTGTCATTTATCAGCATACGATTTTTGTCTATCTTTGGCTGCCTTCATGAAGGCCTTGATCCTTTCAAGCTTTTTAGTCGTAGCCTCGATCACCTCGACGCTCCCTAACTCTTTATGACCAATATCACCCCAACAAACGGGTGTTCTGTATCTCCTACCGTATAGCATCTCATAAGGTGGCATACCAATGCTGGTATGATAGCTGTTGTTGTATGAGAATTCAGCCAACGGTAAGTGGTCATCCCAACTTCCCCCAAAATCAATC
>BJCO01813681.1:0-16230 GCA_018326465.1 Flaveria floridana
GGTCATACTTGTGCCTTAGGACTTCAATATTCTAGTGATTGGAATTGACCTGTTTAGTATTTAAAAGCTTTGAACAATGTAATATTTAACTCTTTCATACATATATTTGTGCTATTTTGAGTTATGTTCATTTTAGCATGTATACATCCATGAATATGTTTATTATTATAAATGTCCGTAGTCGATCATGTTTGTGGGAGCAAATATGAACATAAGACTATTGTGAACATGGATTGGTGGATATTCATAAGGCATGAATATAGAGCAATTGGTTGCTACCAAGGTTCATAGATATTTGTGGGATACGAATATTGGACTGACCCGCGTCTCAAATTTTACTATATGGAATCTTGTATATGAGATAGAACAACTTATAAGGATATTTTGTTCATGGAAATTATTTGTAATGTTATTTAAGTAGGTTAAATAACATCAAATAATAAAAGTGTGTATACGTTTTATAGTTAAAAGGTTAATTATACAACTTATTAAGGAACTAGTTAGTAAATAATAAGGTGTTTTAAAATGGGTGGGAAACCCATTTTAAAGACAAGTTTCGGCCGCCCCTAAGGGGGTATCTTTGGTCTTTTGTTGCTTTGGAACAACAACCAAATTGATTAGTTCACACAACACATTTTCACTCTCTCTCTCTTACATGCAAGAAGAAGTTTTTCTCTCATCTTTGAAGAAGAACAAAGCTGAAAAAAAGGGTTTTCTGCAGCTATATCCTTGCACGATTTTGGTGTTAAATACTAGCAAAAGAGGTGTTTGCTTCACACTTGTGGGTATGCAAGCTTGAGGACATCTACTTTGGTGTTTTGGGTCTTTTAAGAACCTCATTCTCTTCACGCAAATCCCGTTTTTCAGCAGCTCTACAAAGGTAGTTTGTATATGTTGCTTTTGGTTGTTGTTCTTCTTGATAGCTAGTTCATACACATATATTTGATCCTTATGTTCTTGGGTTTGTTGTTAACAAATAATATGCTTAAATTTCAGATTATAAAACATAATATTTAGGTTTGTTTCCACTGCGTTTTTCTTGTTTAAATGGTTAAACAACTATATTTATGGTCCAAAAAACCCAACATTCTTGACTTGCATTCTCCACCAAGTCAAGCTCCTCCTGAAGTTAAGGTCAACATTGAACCCCAAGAGAGAACACAACCTGGACCAAGTGCTGGACCATAACCAATTTCATCTTCTAATCCGCAGCAGGGTCCTGATCCCTCTCATATAAACCTATGAGGGAAGAGGACCCAACTAAGAAAGACATATAAGAATAACCTGGTGCTGAAGGCCAGTCTTCTCAATTAAAGTCATCAAAAATGAGGAAAATGATGGCCATGAAGAGGGACACTAAGAAGAAAGAACAGAAGTCCAAGGGATCCACCTCCAAATCTCAATATGAGTTAGAGCATCCTAAGGTGGCTCTAGAAGAGGCTGCTCAACTAAGTCCAACACAAGTAGAGCCTCTTATAGCTAGAAGACCCATCATGTCCTAGACCTTTGCTGCAAATCTAGATAGATGGAATACCATCAGTGATCAAGGAGGTCAAGATATATATTTCTGGCAAGTCTTGCTTGATCTTCCTTTGCATGATCTCTATGACATGAGAAGGTACTACGAGTGTCCAAGGATCCTGACAAATTAATGAAGAAAGGAATGGTCTTTGACAAATTAATGAAGAAAGGAATGGTCTTGATCCTGATGAGGACTGTGAATATCTGAGTTACCTTCTTAGTTTTGGTAGCATCAGCCTAGGGGAGTTATAAGGTTTACACTTAAAGGCTGAGCAACTAAAGCAACCAAAGAGCTTCCAACATGCGTGCATGAAGTGCAGAGTAGAAGTTACTTTGGAAGTTTTACACATTTCAGAGAAAATATTCTAAGTGTAAAATCTTCCGAAGCCAAAGACCAAATCTTCTGAAGCCAAAGATGAACTATTCCGAAGCTTCAAAGACAAAGTCTTCCGAAGGCAAAAGACTTAAGACTGATTTCTTTCGAAGACAGAGAAGACATGCTTTCTCGATCAACTTTTGCATAAAGCTAACCAACTTTCTGCTGCCACTCTGAACACTCACCAACTTGTATAAGTTAGTGAAAAGGTCCATGATTTGTAAACTATAGATTATGGTTTAGGGTCTATAACATTCTACTTTGTGCCTTTTATCCGTTTTATAATATATTAGGATGTGAGTTGTGGCATGTCATAGTCACAAGTCAAAAGGCAATCTGCCTTTTGACCGTGCATTGATCGTGTTGTCTAGATTAGTGTTTCCAGCTAGCTTTCAAAGTATAGTAGGTTGTAGGATGTAGTATAAAGTATCTCAGGTTCTTGTATTTATTTTTATGCTTTGTAACACTTGTAAAAGAACATAAGAGCAATATACAACATTCTTGAAAATGATACTTATCTTGTTCTTGTTCTTTGTTCTGTCTCATTAGTTACTTGTGTTCTTAGTATCTTTTAAATAAACCCGGTTACCTATTTGATATGTTAAGTGTTCTAAAACTCTCCTAATTGTAAGACTGATTGTATTGGTCATCCTGTTAGATCCTGAAAGGATCATACATGCCAATTCAATAGGTGGTTGAAGGTTGTTCTTTTGGAAACTCCGACAAGTACAAGAAGATATGTGGGTGAAGAAACAAAAGAAAAAAGCCAAGTATCGGTTATCCGCATTAGTATACGCGGATGACTAAAGAACAAATATTGTTAAGTATTTGTTCATCCGCATTTACTAACATGGATAGTCAAAACAAATACGAACTAGGTATTTGTTCATCCGCATTTATTAATGCGGATGTGTAGAAACAAATACGCTTACATATTTGTTCATCCGCATTAGTCAATCCAGATGAACATTCTTAATGCGCAAGATCAAGTGAAGAAATGCTGATGAAGATCAAGACATCCATATTAGTTAATGCAGATGAACATAAACAAATGTTGATTACTTTTTGTACTTAGACTAGTATTCTGATGTATATTGTTAGGGTAGTTTATTCATTTTGTAAAAGGCATCATGTCAGCCTATAAATAGAATAGAATACCATACTTCTATAAGTTTCTCAGAAGTTTTCTCACAAGTTTTGATTTTCATATCTTTCTGAGGTGTCAAGTTACTGTATTGTGTTGAAAACTGTAGCCCACACTATAACTTGTTTACCAACATTAATATACGAAGCATTTATGAGTATTTTCAGCATTTAATGTTCTTTGATTCTGTATTTCGCTACTTAAGCATTGACTCAATCATCATATTCGATCTTTGTTAAAGTCACATCAACTGAGATTCTCAATCTCGGACGCAGTCAATTGGTATCAGAGCCTTGGCCCTTGAATTCATTTCAAAATTAGTGCAGATTTTGAATGAAAATCAATTGAACTGGTGATTGAGTTGTTTATTAGAAAGTTTTATACTTCTAATAAGCATTCATTCTAAAAATAGAAGAAACTTCATCAACCGTCAATGTTCTTCTGTTTGACAAACACACTAACATTGCTTGACTATTGATTCTTAACAAAATCAGACAAAAAACTACTCATCATCAAGAATATTAACCAAAAATCAACTCAAAATTGACTCAAAAGTGAACTGTTTATCATATCAACCCTACGACTGCTACCGTTCACTAAAACCATACAAGAATATCTTGACTTTGGACTGTTTGAACATACTGGACATAAAATCAATTTAATCTATATTCAAACAATCTAAAACAAGTTTATTATAATTGATTCAATTAACTTTCTTGAACTTGGTCATGCATCTAAACTACCAATGCTTAAACACAAATCTAAGTTTAAGCAATGGAAATGCGGTTTAGAAATTACATTACAGGTGTAGATCATGACTACTGGATATCAATCTACAAAGGAACCTACATTCCTGTGTCTCTGAATGTTGATCAAGCTGCTCAGTATAAAACAGTTAGAATCACCATTGAGGATCCAAGTCTAAATCTTGATGATGATGAATACAATTAAGAAGATCAAGATAGACATCAAAGCCTACTCCATTCTTACTTAGGCTTTGAAGATGGATGTCCTTAAAAGACTAGAAAAGTATGGCATAACAAAAGGTGTGTAGAATGCACTGCAAATCATATGTGAAGGAAGTAGTAAGGTGACTAAGATTAACAAAGATAAATTGGTGAACCAATATGTAACCTTCCATCACACCAATGGTGAATCAATCTCCAATAGCTACATCATTTTGTACAATTAGTGAATGATTTAGAAACAATGAGGGCTACATACAAAGAAAAAGAAATTAACAAGAAGATGTTGCACAGTCTGCCTGAAAGTGGAAGCAAAATGTGAAAATATTGAAGAATACTCTTGACTTGGAGAGCACAAGCTTATGATTTAAAAAATTGAAGCTCTTGAGTTAGATGAGAGAAGCAGAAATCTAAGTGGACCTTAAGTCATTGAGGTATATAAATTTCCTTCAGCTACCCATTCTATTGAAAATGACTTTGTGACAGTGGAAGATGATTTTCTATCCTCGAGAGATCAATCTAGAACCACTGCATTTGTTGTTACTTCATAACAAAACAAGCAATCATCTTCTAATCCATCTACTACAACACCCACATGCATGCCTAATGATCAAGATCTGAAGAGCAAAAAGCAACTTACAATGCCTTTGTTGCTAGTTTTGAGGCATACTTGGGAGGAAGACTTACTTCAACGCACTTGATTTAAGAAGATCTGGAAGAAATGGATCCAAATGATGTTAAAGAAATGGACTTGAATGGCAGATTTCCATGATTGCAATGAGAGCAAAGTGATTCTTCAGAAAAGGAAAGAAGCTGAGCTTGAGTGAGAACACAAAACTTGGATATGACAAATCAAAAGTTAAGTGTTTCAGTTGTGGTATGACTAGGCGCTTCTCTAGGGAATGCAATGCTCCCAGAAGTTACAACAACTACCAAAGAAATTCACATGGTCAACCACCATATTAATCCACTTCAAGCTCTCAATCAAGACATCAAAATTAGTATTAGCATCAATCAACATCACTAAACTCATTAAAGTCAGCCCTAACTGACTCATCAAGCTTATGGAAGCAGCCAACTAACCTCAAATGCACTTGTCATTAGATAAGATATAGTATGTGATTGGATCCTATATGTAGAGGAAGTCAAACCTCAATTCCAAAATCATGCTCTCATGGCTCACGTCAATGATGGTCCAACTCCAATGCCAACTGAGGGTTATTCATACAGGTCCAACAACTTATGGTATGTGGACAGTGGATGCTCCCGACACATGTGTGAAGACAGTTCCCTACTTCATGACTTAAAGCATATCTAAGGAACTATTGTAGCATTCGATGGAAATTCAAAAGGTGGCAGAATTACTGGAGAAGGACCTATGACAAACGGACTGCTGAGTTTTGACAATGTGAACTACTACGAGCAACTAAATTTCAACATCCTTAACGTGTCTCAGATCTGTGACAAGAAATATTCCACTCACTTCATAGACACTCATTGCTATATTTTGAAACCATGATTTCAAATTCCTGAAGAATAGGTTGTCTTGAAGACTCCAAGAAAGAATAACACCTATGTCTTGAACCTTAATTCTGCCCAACCAAAAGAAGAAACTTGTCTTTTGTCTAAAGAATCATTTGATAAGTCACAACTTTGGCATAGACGTTTGCGACACACAAATTTCAAAAAAAAGACAGATTGGTAAAAGGAAACCATGTAATTGGTTTACCTCAAAAGGTATTTTATTTCATTAATCACTGTTCTACATGTCCCAAATGAAAACAACATAAGTCTTCACATAAGCCAAAGCTTGTGAACACAAACAATTCTATATTGAAGTTACTTCATATGGACCTCTTTGGACCAACTCATGTGATGACCATTGAAAGTAAACAATATTGTTTGGTGATCATTGATGACTTTTCACGATTCACATGGGTCTTCTTTCTACTTCATAAAAACAAAGCATCCCAAATAATAAAATATTTTATCACTAAAATTGAAAGTCAGCTTGATCAAAAAGTAAAATCAATCATAAGTGATATCAGGACATAATTCAAAAATGAAAATCTAAGTTCATTATGCCTAACCAAAGGCATTGCTCATCAATTTAGTACAACTACAACTACTTAACAAAACGGTATAGCAGAAAGGAGAAACAGAACACTGATTGAAGCAGCAAAAACAATGCTAGCCGATGCTAAACTGCGAATTACCTTTTGGGAAAAAGTAGTCAACATATCATGCTATATGCCAAATAGAACTTTGATAGTTGAAGAAAGCAATAGAACACCTTATGGACTGCTTTTTCACATAAAACCATTTATTGGATTTTTCAAGTCATTTGGTTGTCCGGTCTTAATATTAAACACCCGAGATCATTTAGGAAAGTTTGCTCCTAAGTCTGATTAGGGATTCTTTGTAGGTTATTCCTCGGTCTCAAAGGATTTCAGGATGTTTAATCCTAGACTAAACATTATTGATGAATCAACAAACATTCAATTCAATGAGCACTCCTTTCCTAAGTCAATGAATGGTCCTGATTGGTTGCTTGACATTGACTCTTTTACAAGATCGTTCAATCAATTTCACATGTCAAATGTAGGTAACCTACAATCATTTGGATCTTCTAGAATAGTAGAGAGAAGATATGACTTTTTGATGATTCCTCTTTCTTCTACTGATCAATTTGATGAAGAAGTTCCATTGCAAGCTGATCCTGTTAGACAACAAGTCTAAAATCAGAGTGTTTCAACTGACACTTGTCCTAACTCCTAGTACACTGCTCACTCCTTCAGCAGAACCTTCTATTAAAGTTAGAAATCCAGGATCAGCTACCATGCCAGTTAAAACTGAAGGAAATGCAAATGATGAAAGTATTCAAAGTGCTGTTGATGCTGAAGCAGATTCTGATAAAGCCTTTGATTATTTCATAATTCACCTACATCACAACCTGAAAATGCCTCTCACCAAGATGATCTGCATGTCTCTAACCTTGATGTATCAATTGCTGGTGATTCAATTCCAACCACCAGGATACATAAGGATCATCCAGTGTCAAGCATCATTGGTGAATTAGATAAGCAGGTGACAAGAAGCAAGTCCAGTATTGCAATCATCTGTTTGTTTTCTTGCTTTATGTGTCAAACTGTACCTAAGAATATAAAAGAGACTCTTCAAGATAACAGCTTGATTGAGGCAATGCAGGAAGAATCGCTCCAGTTCAAGAAACAAGAAGTATGGTAGCTGGTAGATCTTCCCGAAGGACAATACCCGATTAGTACTAGATGGTTATATAAAAACAAGACTGATGATAGCGGTATTATCATTGGAAACAAAACAATATTGATTGCACAGGGATACACTTAATAAGAAGGAATAGATTATGATCAAGTGTTTGCACTTGTAGCTAGATTTGTAACACCCGGAAGTTTTGTCAAACTAAAAGAAAAGAAAGAAATAAGAAAAAGGAAAAGAAAAGTAATTAGAAGGAAAAGGAAAGAAGTATAAATGGAGGGGTTAAAGTGCAAAAAGGACAAAACCCTATTATTTAATTATATATTTAAGTATGGCTGCCCATAATAGCCTACATCTTCTGCTTTTGTCGACCAAGTTAGAAGAAGAAGAAGAAAACTAAGATTCTTCGGTTCTAGAGAGAGAAAGAGGTTGTTCTTCACTAAGGTAAGCATTTGTTGCATCATTGGCTTGGTTTTGGTTGTGTATTTGACAAAGGAACTGAGAGTATAAGTTCTTATGTGTTTATATGTATTAGGGTTATGTGTTCTAGGTGTTTTAAGTGTTAGAACTCTCTAAAAAGCCTGAATTTGAAGGAGTTGTTTTAAGGCTGCAAAAGGTGAGTTTCTAGACCCTGGTTTTCATATTTTTTAAAAGTTTTCAAGGCTGAAAATGCATGTAAAATCCTATTTACAAATGCTATGAATGCAACCGTATGTACATGTGTATGTGTTTAATGTTTTATGGTTGAAAATGCTTGATTTGATGTTTGGGAGGATTGTATAAGTTTAGAACAGGTTAAACAAATGCTTGGGTCTGAAAAATATGTTAGAAACTTGTAAGTAGGTGGTCATGCGCCCAAATAGGGCACATGCACCTGAAAAATAGACTTCGAAAGTTTAAGTAAGGTTGATGCGCCCAAACAGTGTCCTTATACGCCCAAACAGTGGCCCACGCACCTAATATTTTGCCTTAGAAAAATTTAAGTAAGGTCATGCGCCCAAACAATAGTCCATGCGCCTAGAAAATGCCTTAGAAAATACCAAGTACATGCTCATGCGCCTGAGCAGTAGTTCATGCACCTAAATTTTTGCTGAAACGCCTAGGTATTGGGGTGATGCCCCCTAATAGTGTTCATGCGCCTAAATTTTACTCAGGCTCCTAAGTGTAGGCTCATGCGCCTAAACAGTTTATGCACCAAAAAGTGAGAAACGGTTAAGTATAGGGCCTTGCGCCCAAATAGTGATGAAACGCCTGAACAGGCCTCATGCTCCTGCATAGTGTTAAAGCGCCCAACACTTAACAAAATTTTCTGAATTTTTAAGAAAATTAGATTTTTAGGGTTTTGACCCTAGTTTGACCTAAGGCTAATATATGCCTATTTTATGCATAGTTATGCTTTGTTCTTATGTTCGTTATGTATATTGGTGTAGAACTTAATGTAATATGTTTATAATCATAAATGTAATGTATTATCATTAAAGAAAGAGATAAGATTAATGATAATGAAAGTGAAACATAAAGAATGAAAGAAAGAAAATCCTTGCAAGCAGAATAGAAGGAGGATCACAACTCATGAGAGTTATCAGCTCAACTATGTGTATTATAGAATATTATTTTGGCTAACCCATGAGGGTTAACATACAGAGAGACCAGTCTTGGTGACTGATCCATAGTATGAAACACGATCCTTATCATTCGACCTCGGAAATAATGAGGCTTTATGCCTGGAATGGTGGCTTTAGGCCACGGGCTTTGTGCCAGATAGTGACCAGGCTTTGTGCCTAGAATGGTGTCTTTATGCCATGGGCTTTATGCCAGATATTTATGAGGCTTTGTGCCTTAATAGTGGCATCGCGCCATGTTGGGGGAAAAGCTTGACAGGATCTAGAATCAGTAGGAAACGAGCGAAATGATGAAGTACGAAACGAGCGAAATGATAAAGTCTGAAACGAACCAAGTGATAAAATACGAAACAAACGATAACAAAAGATAATGATAAAGTACGAAACAAACAAATAAGTGAGATAAAGAATAAAGAATAAGGTTATGCCTTGTTATATGTGCGATGAATGCTTACGTATGAAAGTAAAGAAAGTATTTTCTTGTATGAACTGTATAATATATTTTGACACTTACAAACTAAAACTCACTCAACAACGCTGACTTTTATGCATTATCAGTTGGCAGGTAATGTTGTTGAGCATGGCACACGGGGAGGCTACTCTGCAGGGCAAGACTGGCATCCATTCGCACATAATATTATTGTTGTTTTGTAATGAAATTAACAGATGTTTTCTTTTGTAACTTAAACAATGTAGTAATGCATAACAACAGTAATTATCAATGAAATGAATGGCTTTTGTTAAATTAATTTTCTGCTGCTTATTTTATGAATTATATATTATAAATGAAATGATGCGATGATTATCCAACTGTGAGGTGCCCGGGAACGGGGCCTTACAGATGATTGTCCAACTGTGAGGTGCCCGGGAACGGGGCCTTACAAGTTGGTATCAGAGCTAAAGTTTAAGTGAATTGGTTAATTTTGAAAACCCTAATCTTAAACTGAGAACAGGACCCCGAGTAGCTACGTGCCATTAGGTAATTCTTTTCTCGAAGTTAATTGGAGTAATGTATGTGTGCTATTTGACTATTTTGTCTTAGTATATTTAGATATTGAGGAAGTCAGGATAGGAAATGTTTAGGGTGTGAAGAGTAAAGTAAGTGGCTAATCATAATTGGCCACTGTAATTAGGGACTTACTAAACTTAACATAAACCGAGCTATTCCTTGAATGACCGTGTTAGTGTTTGAATCTTATAGAGATTAGAGAATGGTTGGAGGTAGATCATCTAAGGCCTCTAGGGGTGGAGTACAGGGAGGACGTGGTGTTGAACCACGTGTTACTAGGAATAAGACTAAGACTGCTGAGAAGGCCCGTGAAGAGCCCGAGGTGCATCACAAGGAGGGTGGTGATGAGAGTGCGAACTTAAAGGCCTCGTTGAAAGAAGCGGTGGTAGAGGAAGTCCATCAAGTCATGTAGACGGTTCTACTTTCTTTAGTGACTAAAGTGGTCAAAGCTGTAAGGAAGGATGAGAAGAAAGAGAGAAGAAGGACCACCGGAAGGGAGGAAAGGGAATGGTCAGAGACCAAGACAATTCTCTCGAGTGATGATGAGGAGGAGGAGGAAGCAGTTCAGGAAACTGCACGAGGATGTAACTATGGGGCCTTTTAGAGATGCAAGCCCCCGACTTTTGATGGAAATGGCATTGCTGCTGTTGCTCACTGCTAGGTGAGAAAGATGGAAGCAGTACTGGAGATTGGAAATATGAGATGGCCAGAGCTGAAGAAGATGGTAATCGAGGAATTCTGTCCTCCGCGGGAGCTTGACAAGATAGAGAGGGAGTTCCAACAGCTGGAGGCAGGCACCATGACACACCAGCAGTACGCCACCAAGTGCAATGAAATGGCGAGGCTGGTGCCGGATCAGGTGAGCCGGTGTCGAGGAAAATCAAGAAGTACATTCAGGGATTGCTAGCTGACATCCGCAGGCATTTGATCGTTGCCCGGCCGGGTACCTTTTGATTGGTTGTAGACCTGGCGGGTAGGTTGTACAATGAAAGGGAAGTGGCGGTAGTCGAGATGAAGAAGACGGGTGATGGTGATAAGAGCTGGGGCAGGAAAAGGTTTGGATGTGGTGGTTTCAATCCAAACAATAAAAGGAGGAAAGTGGATGACTGTAGGGCGGTGTCATGTTAGGTATGTTCTAGTAAACAAATTTATGCCTCTATATTATTTGATTCTGGTGCTAGTAGGAGTTTCGTTTCTGCTACTTTCTGTGCTAAGTTTCCTGTTAATAGTAGTAGAAGTATTGATAAGCTATTCGACGTAGAAGCTGCTATTGGTAAGTCCACTTGGATCTCTGTTGTGATAGAGGACTGTCCCATAGAACTAGAAGGTCATAGGTTTTCTGCTAAATTACATATGAGCTGAATAAGTTGACGGTAAAGAACCGGTATATGTTACCGAGGATTGACGACTTGTTTGATCAGCTGCAAGGTGCCAGTTGGTTCTCGAGGATAGATCTTTGATCTGGTTACCATCAGTTGAATATAAAGGAGCGGGACATTCCTAAGACAACTTTTTGCACGCGTTACGGACATTACGAGATTCTTGTTATGTCTTTTAGTTTGATTAACGCGCCAACTGCCTTTATGGATTTGATGAATCGAGTGTGTCGGCCCATGTTAGATAAATCAGTGATTGTGTTTATTGATGCTCTCCTGTTTATTCAATAAGTGAGGAAGAAGATGCCGGGCACATACACAAGGTTTTGGAGACACTTAGAAGAGAGAAGTTGTATGCCAAATTCTTTAAGTGTGCTTTCTGGTTGCGCGAAGTTCAATTTCTTGGTCATGTGGTGAATGCTGAAGGAATTATGATAGACCCGGTAAAGGTTGAGGCAATGATGTAATGGAAGTCTCCAAAGACGCCATCTGAGATCCGTAGTTTCTTGGGTTTGGCGGGTTATTACAGGAGGTTCATCCAGGACTTTTCCAAGGTAGCCTCACCTTTGACAAAATTGACTCGTAAGGATATGAAATATGTGTGGGGTCGGGATCAGGAGTGTTCTTTTGAGGAGTTAAAGATGAGATTGACTAAAGCTCCTGTCTTGACATTACTAGAAGGGAATGAAGGCTAAGTGGTACATTCAGATGCTTCTTATTCGGGACTAGGTTGCGTTTTAATGCAACGTGGAAGGGTAATAGCCTACGCATCCTGACAGCTAAAAACCCATGAAGTAAATTATCCCACCCATGATTTGGAGTTAGCGGCGGTGGTCTATATGTTAAAGATTTGGAGGCACTACTTGTACGGGACGAAGTGCACCATCTTCACCGACCACAAGAGCTTAAAATATTTCTTTGAGCAAAAGAATCTCAGCATGAGGCAGAGAAGATGGTTAGAGCTCATCGAGGATTATGGCTGTGAGATTCATTACCTTCCGCATAAGGCCAACATTGTGGCTGATGCCCTCAGTTGAAAGGAGAGACCCGAGCCGATTCGGGTGAAGGCTTATCAGTTGGTTATGACCGCTGACATGATGAGCCATGTGAAAGGGTTCCAAGATGAGGCGTTGAAAGAAGATCACCTAAATTCTGAATGAATGAGAGGTCTAGTCATAGAATTTGGTGAAAACACTCCTGGTGTTAGGACCCGAAACGGACGGATATGGAACCCTTATTACGGAGACCTAGGGAGGCGGATAATGGATGAAGCTCATAAGACTCGATACTCGATCCATCTTGGTGCCATGAAGATGTATCAGGATATGAAGAAGATTATTGGTGGCCAGGTATGAAGCGCGATATAGTAGAGTACGTGAGCAAGTGCCTTACTTGTTTGCAAGTGAAGGCAGAACATCAGAAACGATACGGGAAGATCCAGCTGTTGGATATACCTGAGTGGAAGTGGAAGCACATCACCATGGATTTTATTACTAAGCTATCTCTTACCACTAAGGGTGCGATACCATATGGGTGATTATTGATCGACTGACGAAGAGTGCTCATTTCCTACCGATTCGCGAGACGTATTCATCAGAAAGATTGGCGGATCTGTTCATTAAAGAGAATGTAGCTCGTCATGGTGTGCCCATGTCTATTGTGTCGGATCGTGACACCCGATTTGCATCGAAGTTTTGGAAGAGATTCCATGATGCAATGGGGACGAGGCTACACATTAGCACAACCTATCATCCTCGGACAGATGGTCGGTCGGAGAGGACGATTCAAATGCTCAAGGATATGCTCCGAGCATGCATGATCGATTTTGGAGGAAGTTGGACTGCTCACTTACTGTTAGCAGAATTCTTGTATAATAACATTTATCATGCTAGTATTGGCATGCTACCTTACGAGATGCTATAGGGTAGAAGGTGTAGGACACTCGTATGTTAGGGTGATATTGGACAATAAGAGTTGGGGAGCTTTGAGGTGATCTAGGCTACCACTAAAAAGTTAGAAAGGATCAAAACCTTTATGAAGGCAGCAAAAGATAGACAAAAGTCGTACACCAACAAGAGGCGTAGACCGATCAAATTCAAGGTGGGCGACCGAGTTATGTTGAAGGTCTCACCTTGGAAAGGAATCATTCGGTTGTGAAAGAGGGGCAAGCTAAGCCCGAGGTACATAGGGTCTTTCCGAATCATGGCACGAGTAGGAGAGGTGGCCTATCGGTTAGAATTACCAGATGAGTGAAGTGGAATCCATCCAACATTCCATGTATCTCATCTGAGAAAGTGCTTAGTTGATAAAGATATAATTGTACCACTGGATGATATCGAAATGGGTGAAAGGCTTAATTATAAAAAGCAACCAGTGGCAATCATTGATCGAAAAGAAAAGAGATTGAGGAATAAAGTGGTTCCACTGGTGCGTGTGAAGTGGAAACACCGAAAGGGTTTAGAGTCTTCGTGGGAGACCGAAGAAGAGATGAGACAATATTACCCACAGTTATTCGAAGAGTGATGGGTTTCGGGGACGAAAGCTCTTTAAGGGGGGTGAACTTGTAACGCCCCGAAATTTTGTTAGTTAAAAAGAAAAGAAAGAAAAAGAAATAAGGGAAAGGAAAAAGAAAAGTATCTTGAGAGAAAGTAAAATGAATGAAAGTGGAGGGGCTAAAAGTGCAAAAAGGGCAAAATATTATTATTATTCTGTTTAAAGTGGGCACGGCCGCTCATATCGTCTGCATTTCTCAACTGCTTGACATTTTAGAGAGAGAAAACAGAAGATCTTCGGTTCAAGAGAGAGAGCAGCCAAATTCAGTTAAGGTAAGTAAATTTAGTATAATTGGTTTGGTTTTTATTGATTTTGATGATGAAACTGCTTTTTACATGTTCTTATGTGTTTATATGTGCTCGGGTATGTGTTTTTGGACATGTTTAGGTGTTGGAACTTCTGAAAAGTTCAAGTCGAAGGAGTTAAGCTTGGAAGCAGCTTAGGTGAGTTTCTAGACCCCGTATTTTATATGTTTTTAAAGATTTTAGGGCTGAAAATGCATGTAAAACATTTGAAAAACTTTTGTATGTATGACCGTGTGTATTTATGCTTGTATGATGTTGTTTGATGGTTGTGCATACTAAGTTAAGGCTTAGAATAGTGAGAAACTGAGAACATGTTAAGATGTTGTTTGGGACTGATAAATATATTAGAATTGTATAAGTTAGTGGTCATGCGCCTAAACAGGGCCCATGCGCCCGGTTATTTGCTGTAGAAAAGTTTTAAGTAAGGTCATGCGCCCAAACATGGCCCATGCGCCTGAAAAAATGACTTAGAAAGTCTAAGTATATGATGATACGTCCAAACAGTAGTCCATGCGCCTAGAATTGCCTTAGGAATTTCTAAGTGAAAGTTGATGCGCCTGAACAGTAGTTCATACGCCCAAAATTTTGAAGAAATGACTAAGTGTAGGGTGATGCGCCTAAATAGTGCCCATGCGCCCAAGGGGCTCATGCGCCTAAGTGTTGAAACGGTTAAGTGTAGGCTCATGCACCTGCATAGTGGAGAAACGCCCAAACATTCTTCATGCGCCCAAATAGTGTCCATGCGCCCAAACACTTAGAAAAATTTCTGAATTTTTGGGAAAACCCAGAATTTGAGGGTTTGAACCTATTTTTACCCTATTTTGACCTATGGACTGTTTTGGCCTATTTTAAGCATGATTATGTGGTGGTCTATGCATAGAACACGTATGATGACATGATGAATGTATGATATGCATATGTGTATGATGTGTTATCTTTTAATGATTTACAACACGTACATATTATATTATAATATACGTTAAGTATTATATTATGGCTTTACGTAGTATGATGAATGAATAAATGACGTAAAGTATACCGTAACAAAGTGAAAGATAACAAAGATGAAAAGTGAAATGTAATGAAAGAAAGAAAAGGCTTGAAAGCCTAATGAATAGAGGAACACAACTCATGAGAGTTGTCAGCTCAACTATGTGTTCTATAGCGTGTGATTTTAGCTAACCCATGAGGGTTCACACACAGGGGATCAGTCTTGGTGACTGGTCCGTAGTACGAAATAGGATCCATATCATTCGACCCCAGAAATAATGAGGCTTTATGCCCGGAATGGTTGCTTCGGGCCACAGGCTTTGTGCCATATAGTGATGAGGCTTTGTGCCTGGAATGGTGGCTCCGGGCCACAGGCTTTGTGCCATATCATGACGAGGCTTTGTATCCGGAATGGTGGCTTCGGGCCACGGGCTTTGTACCATATAGTGATGAGGCTTTGTGCCCGGAATGGTGGCTTCGAGCCACAGGCTTTGTGCCAAATATTGACGAGGATTTGTGCCCGAAATGGTAGCTTTGGGCTATGATGGGGGGAAAATCTTGACAGGATCTAGAATCAGTACGAAACGAGAGAAATGATAAAGTACGAAATGAGCGAAATGATAAAGTACGAAACGAACGAAGCGATAAAGTACGAAAGGAACGTTAACGAAAGATACTGATAAAGTACGAAACGAACATTAACAAAAGATAATTGGCGATAAAGTACAAAATGAACGTTAACGAAAGATAGTGATAAAGTACGAAATGAATGTTAATAAAAGATAATGATAAAGTGCGAACCGAATGAATAAGTGAGATAAGGAATAAAGGACAAGGTTATGCCTTGTTGCATGAATGATGAATACTTACGTACGAAAGTAAAGAAAGTATTTTTAAGCCGTATTTGTAGGATTCTATGTGCCCAAGACACTTAGAATATTGATGTGGTTAGTACGTTATGATCCAAGTCGGGTTATACCCAATAACAAGCTTAGCAAACACCAAATAATATTTAATTGATGATATGATCATGCAATAAAATATTAACACCAATTTAGAAAATGGGTTTTCTAAATAAGTTGCATATGACGTGGAACAATTTATTAGGATATATTGTTCAATGATAATATTT